>JACDJE010000275.1:930589-1049897 GCA_016647715.1 Pavo muticus | reverse complement strand
GAGTACTGGTCCTGCAGAGCACTGTGCCTGACCAGCTGAGGCCATGCTGCACCTCTTCCCCTTGCAGAGTGCACAGCTGGGATTACTGACGTGGGTAAATGCTTCTGAAGTGAATAAATATTGCCCAGCCTTAGCCCTTTTTGTATTTTCCACTCTAAGTCAATCAAATTAAAATAAAACCTACAGATTTTTTCTACATGACAGAATTGCATGAGAATTGTTTACATAAACAGTTTTCCATGGGGACGATTGAAGAGTTATGATTAGAAGATTTCAGAATCAGTGTATTGATAAACAAATGGCAGGAGCCTTCTTCTCTTCAAATCACTGGAAATGATAGTGTATTTTTTTTCTGATGATCGTACCAACAATTAATTGTGTTCAATTGCTGTTAATAAGTTGGCGAAAGGAATCATATACAACTCCTGTAAGCAAATTTACCTGGTAAGCCCACACAAACAGATCAAGTATCTTACTGCATTTCCTGAGCCTTTGTGAAAGATTCAGACTCTTTGTGCAAAGAGTTCTTCCAGGGAAGACAGCCCTGGAAATAGTGTATGCCTGTGAGCATGTACGTCTTTGGAAGATTTATATATTCTGGCGTAATCAGAGTATAGAGGCTTTATATTTTGATTCCTCCTCTGGACTTTCCTGATGTTAGAGAGAAGGTTTCTGATGAGGTGGACACCGGCCTGATTCAGCACACAGGTCACACATTAGCAATCCCTTTATGTTGGCCAAAGCCTCCAACACACCAGCTGGCCTGGCTGATACTCACACAATTGCTAAATCTGCTACAATGAAAGAAAAAAGAGCAGGTGGCAGGAACTGGAGAAGACACTGACCTTATCATCAGCAACCTGCAGGAAGCACAGTTTCAGGACTGGGTCTTGTTTGGCTTGGAGAAGAAAAGGCTCCAGGGAGACCTCGTTGTGGCCTTCCAATAGTTGAAGGGAGCATATAAACAGGACGGGGAACGGCTGTTTATGAGGGTGGATAGTGATAGGACAAGGCGGAATGGTTTTAAACTAAGACGGAAGGTTTAGGTTAGATATTAGGAGGAAGATTTTCACCCAGAGGGTGGTGACGCACTGGAACAGGTTGCCCAAGGAGGTTGTGGATGCCCATCCCTAGAGGCATTCAAGGCCAGGCTGGATGTGGCTCTGGGCAGCCTGGTCTGGTGGTTGGCGACCCTGCACATAGCAGGGGGTTTGAAACTAGGTGAGCATTATGGTCCTTTTCCACCCAGACCATTCTATGATTCTGTGATTCTATGATTCTATGATTCTATAAGTTCTATGTTTAGGAAGTTTGAAGAGAAGTTTGCTTTTTATGGCCGATATTTCCATTTGTCCCACAGACTTGGGGACTTTCAGTTTTTAAACATTTATATGATAATTATCCCCAGAATATATAATTTTACGAATACATCAAGCAAAACTTTTCTAGCTGATATAAAACTAACAAAATTTTGTTTATCTTCACCTTAAATGGAAAATATTGGTGCTCGGGTTGCAAAAAAACCTTATAGATAGTTGAATTCTTCTACTTTTCTTTGCTACAAAGATCTGATTTTTTCTATGGTCCTACAGGCAGGGATATTCATTTCTTTAAATATGAAGAGAATGTCTCTGCACAGCATTCAAAAATCCTACTTAGTTTGTTAATAGCTTTGTCATTCCCCGCAGTGTATGTGCCACGTCTTTCAACTGCCTGCCATCATGAAACACACTGATGGAGTATTTGAGAGAGTCAAAAGAGGGTGACTGTTTTACCCGAACTGATGTTTTACGAGCTAAGAAGACAAACTGCACCTCCAGTTCCATGTTGCAGGTCAAACCAGCAAGTGGTCCAGCATCTGCAGTGTAAATGGGCTCTCTTTTTAGCATTCCAAAGAGCCTTCTACATCTCATAAGGCAGAAAATGTAAAAGGTCATACAAATCTGGCTTAAATGAAATATTTTAATAACCAGAATAGAAATGAAGCACAACTATGCTTAATAGTGCATGGAGTTTTTTGCAGAGCAGAGATATCATTTTTCTGTTTGAAAAAATATCTGTAGAACTGTAGTTTCACAATCATGAAGTCACAGAGATGATGAACATTAAAATGATGTAGCATTATATGTTAGTTCATCTAAATCAAAAAACAGCATCAGTTGTTGATCTTAATAAAAGCAGTGGAAGCACAGAGGAAGATATAAGCCTGGAAGAGTGAGGGCTGGGTATGAAGGGAGCTGGTAGGGCTGACATACTGCTTCTGTATTTCAAGGGCCATTAACTTATTATTGAATATAACGTGGCACCTGCCTTGACATCTGGCTTTTCAAATTTATCTCTAATGACCAGGGAAATTGAATTTAAATTCTGCAGCTACTGACAGGTGCTCTTGCTAAAGGATAAACCTTAAGGTTATTTATCATACGGGTGAAAAAACAAGGCTGAATTTTCTTGACCTACTACTCCATCCACTTAGAACTTTACTGTTAAAGAGCTGATATTACAAAAACCCTCGTAATTCAAAATGCCAGTAAGCTTCTTCTTTTTTTTTTTTTTTTTCCCAAGTCTGAAATCAAAGGACCGTTTTTGTGGACAAGAGTAAATTCTAATAGGGACTGAAACTGTAATCCTGCTGCATGATATAGTACTGGAACCTTTACAGCATCTCTTCCTGGTTTTCCTTACAGTTTGAAAATAATTTAGTGCAATAATTCAATTAATAAATACTCTTTCATGAGAGGGAGAGGGAAACGGGAAGAGGAAAGGACAGGGAGAGGGAAAGGGGAAGAGAAAAAGAAAGGGAAAAGGAGGGATGGACAGTCCTGATGGCCATCAAAAAAGTCAGATTATTCGAAGACGTATGTAAAATAATGCTCTTCATCTTTCAGGATGCAGACAACTTCACATCAGCTAGCCTTAATTTCAGTAAATTATGGAACTAAAATTTCTAAACAGTAATATGTCGGAATGTCTTATTTAGGTAATTAACATGGGCATAAATTCAGAATAGAGTAAAAGGATAAAATTACATGTCTTTGAAAGCCGGAAAGAAGATCTTATCTTCCTACCTTAAATTTAATCAAGCAATCTGATTCAATCTTTAAACTTTCTGGGAGATCTCACTGTGGCCTTTCAGCACTTGAACAGAGCTTACAAGCAGGAGTGGGGCTGACTTTTTACACGGTCTGATAGCAATAGGACCAGAGGGAATGGCTTTAAACTAAAAGAGGGGAGGTTTAAGTTAGACATCAGGAAGAAATCTTTTATTCAGAGTGGTGAGGCACTGGCACAGGCTGCCCAGAGAGGTTGTGGATGCCCCATCCCTGAAGGTGTTCAAGGCCAGATTGGATGGGATTCTGGGCACCCTGAGCTGGTGGGTGGCAACCCTGCCCGTGGTAGGGAGTTAGGAGTAGATGATCTTTAAGCTCCCTTCCAACATAAGCCTTTCTATGATTCTCTGATTCTTTTGTCAGTGCAATCTGTGCCTCTGAGGTCAATACCCAGTGAAAACCATGCACACAAAATCTGCCTAGGTGTGTGAGCTGGGTGATCGCAGCAACTGTTACACACTTGATTACTAGATGCTGGCACAATCTAGCGCAGCCTCACCCTCATTTGTTGGATTCATGAAAATTTCCTCAAGGCAGTAGTAAATATGAATGCAGGAGGACATATCTGAACCTGAAAGAGGTGAACATGGTCAGAACACGATTTATTTCCCTCAGCTGACAATTTGTGAAAAATAGTAGTTGATAAACAGAGGATATGCATAGAATTTCTCTGTGGCTGTGTCATGTGTGAATGTTAAATCTGTGTGGTTTAATTATTCCAAAAGGAGATTATGTTTTTACATTCTCATCTGCAGATACTGCTAGATAACAATAGAATAATACTGGCATAGCACTTTTTTTGTGTTCTTTCTTTTTCTTGTTTTATTTTTATCTTGTTTCATTGAACAATGTTTCCAATAGTGATGAATTTTGAAGTGGAACATAATTAGTGTGCAATGTTTTGTTATTACATATAAAATTTCACATCTAAATTGCATAAGTTACCATTGCACTGGCATTCTAATTGCATGGTGCACTAGGCTCCAATATCCTGCAGCACAAAGCATTAGTCAGCATGGCAAACAAAATGTAAGTATCTTCAACTGCAGAATGTAAAACTAAGAATACAGTTAATAAAGTGTATTAAATGATGTGCTCTCTGCAAATGGATGAATGTGAGGTTTTACTGCGGACCATAAAGTTTCTCTGCGCTTTGTATCACAGAACATGTCTTTTTAATATGGAAGATCCTTTCTGAGGTGTAACGTGCTGAGAATAATGCCATTTTATTATGTGACTGCAGCATCTTTTACTTTTCTGATGGACCTGAGCCCTTCAAAAGAATATCTCACTAAAGACAAACATGGACTGTTGCATCCTTCATGCCTTGCTTATGGCAAAGTAATTACACTCAGCAGAATACAGATTACACTATATCTGATAGTTTCCAATTTTCAATTGCACATCAGTAGCAATAATTATATATTTATTTTTGCCATAGATTCAATTTCTGGCTTAATGCTTCTTCCACAGGATTTAATGATATTATTCAAGGCGATTTTGATAGAAGGAGAGATCCAAAACTCACCTTAAAGATGGGATGCATCTAGCAAACTTTTGACGATACCTGTCTATGCCAGAGCACATTAGTCGTATTTCCTTATATATTGTAGACTTTACCCACTAAAACATTTTAGACACTAAAGGACACTCAAAACAAATTCTAACTGAACTTCAAGACAGAAAGGGACAACAATTTGCTCAAAATTAACATTCTCAAACTGAAATCCTGATGAACTGTAAACTATAATGCGATTAGATGTACTAATTGTTACAAATGGATGCAAACGTTTCACCAACATCCCCTGATGTGCTAAAATCATGGACAGAACCAATGATTTGTCAGAAGTTCTCTGTGCTCTTCTTTATAGGCAAGCTGGTGTAAAGGTATCCTGGCTGTGTCAAAACCTATATGAAACTGGAAATTGAGCTCATGTTTTCATGTAGCAGTTCAGAAACAGCTCTGCCTGTTGTTCTGCTGTTTCTGGACTTGACTGGTCAGTTCTTACTGTTTGTACTGTTCTGTCTGGGTGTATTTCAATTTAATGGACTTAAATCTTTTCACATAGGCTTTCTGCATTGTCGGAACCAAGTGGTCTTTAATAGCTTTCCTGATTGACTGGACAGGAGTCCTAAAAGACAGATTCATGGTTTTGGGATAGCACAGACATTCAAAGTTCACTCTATTCACAACATTTGCCAATCTTTTCACATGCTAGACATGTCTCTGCATAACTGGCTACATGATATTTATCCCCATTTTCAATTATGTTATTTTTATCCATATTCAGAAGTGGCAAATTCAAGACTATGCAGATAAACTCAATGAAAAATGTATAAGAAAGAAACTATTCAAGTATGAAAAGAGAGATTGAATGATTATCTCCTGAATATCACCTAGAAGAAGGGCTGAATATCCTCAGTTATCACAAGCTACAAGCACACAGAAAATAATACATCTTTTCTTTTGTGCTGATGCCTATGCATGATTGGGCCAATAGCAGATTACAAAATGAAATAATCTCATTTGCATTCAGTCTTCATTTCAGTGCAGGAGATGTGTCTGTATTCAATGCATGTCCACTTAGTGAGGTTCCAGAGAGAGTAGTGCCATGAGACCATGAGAATACTTGTATTGACAGAAGGTATAAGCTAGGCAGCCTCTGCTTGTGCTGTTAGTCCATGCTGGCTTGAAGGAATCACAGAATTATGGCCTCAGATTTAGGTGACTACAGAAAGGAGCTCTCTCTATAGATATTGGATACAGAAGAGCTTTCCACTTTAGAGTAGTGGTTACTTATATTTTACAATGTTTGTAGATCTTCCTAAAATCACACCTGATTTTAATGATGTGTACATTTCTAGGTCTGTAGGGCCTTCTTAAAAATGTCTCTTTTGATAGAATCTTCAGTAAAATAAACATACATTTAAAAAGTCTCGAGGAAAACAAACAAACAAACAAACAAAACAACAACAACAACAAAAAAAAACACAGCAATTTGATGGTGGTTTTTGTGAGTTTGGATTCCTGGGGTTGCAAAAATATTTTTTCTGATTTCTGTTGTCATCTGTTCTCATAGTGATCTGAAAGAAATGAGAGATGCAATTAGCCAAGCACAGGGAAAATCAAATTGCCATAATCAGAAACCAATCCTGAATGTTGCAACTGTTCCAGTCAGCAATCAAAATGAACATAAAGGGTATAGACAAAAGAAGTTCCAGTGTTAAGAAGGAGCAGAGTAAACTAATTTAGGTGAATTTGTCAGTTGTTTGCTGCAATCACGCCAAATAGAAATACATTCTTTTTAACTCTGGCCTCTCCAATATTCTGCTTGTTACTGATTATGAGGAATAACTGCATGATGAACAATTCATATGTAGAAATATACAAATGTCTGATTAGTTTCAGCGAGCTTTGTGTGGGCCCAAAGGCTGTATTACTTAGAAGAATGTATGGCATGCACTGATCAAAGCAGGAGGAACACAAGGTTTGTTCTACTCAGTTGTATTTGAGTTTGATGTCAAAGGGTTTTGCAGATGAGGTTCTGCAAGCAGGTTACTCATTTCATTAGGGGAAGTGAAAGATGATAACATTTTGCTTAGGCAAATTATCAAGGCTGAAGTATGTCTTGACAGAAGAGAGAACTTCCTGTTTCATTTAGAGCAGATTTATCTCCCCATTCCAGAAGGTGATAGTAGGATTTTAGACAAAGAGAGGGTTATTGATTCTCACCTCTTACATTTGTGCACAACAGCTACTAAAATCTTTTTTTAAAATCAAGTATCTGTGATTGAAGTGGAATTTATGTAGAAAAGTGTATCAATCTTTAATGTAAGTTTCATTAAAATAATTCTTCCGTGTCCCTTTGTAAGTTGGTTAAATATCCTCACTCCTAAAGTATGACTGAACTTACCCAATATTAGGCAAGCATATTCAGCAGTATTTGCTAGGTGCTTTCTGAATGGGACGCTCTTTTGTAACCACATTTCTTTTTCCTCTCTTGGAACTTTACATGTCAAAGATGCTACATTTTTTGTTAATCACGTATCTGAATGACTCTTTCTTAAACATTCTTGAATTTCTCAACTTCCTGCTTAAAGCTGAAGATATAATATGTAAAGCAAATATTTCAGTGAGTATTCAGTCATAGCTGTGACTGTCTTTAAAATGGAGGGATGCTCTGCTTGGTAATTCCTCTTCATATTTTCCTGCTTCTACCTGCAAGACTGTATTAAGTCCTGCAAGACTGTATTAAGTCTGCTCTCATCCTTGGCAAATGGTTGAGGCTCACTCAATCTTCAACAAGAGATAAATCCATCCTGTTGGCAAAGTTTAAATTATAAATGCCTTCACAGATGACCTTTATGTGCTTAACTGAAAAGTGATTGTTAAGCAGTCAGTGTGCCTTCTACATTATTTACTTCTCTGTCTCACAGACCTTATCAGTAATTATTTTTTATTTCTTCCTGGCTAATGATGAAAATATATAATCAGCTTAAGTCAAGATCCAGTCCTTGTGGGAAAGCCCTAGAAATGCATCTAGCTATGGATAATTTCATTTACAATTATACAATGAAAATCACCTGCTAACTAAATTACATTATGCATAATATAGACTTAATATGGCTTTATTTTTAAATACTAAATATCGTGCGGTAACAGTGCCTTGTTTGCTGGAAAACAAGAATTAAATATTTTTTGTAACCTTTAATAAATATGCTACTCTAAGCAAGTCATTGCCATCAGGCTCGTTGCCAAAAGGTCCTAAAGGGACTCTTTTATTCTCCTTTCAATATCGGTGAAAGACTATTTTAGTCACATTAATAACTTTATCTGTGTGAACTACTGCTTATGTATATATATATAAAGACAGTTTGTTTTATAAGCACTAAATACCTAAACCAGAAAGGAACAGAAGTATATCTTCCCAAAGAATCAGATGTTTGGTAACAAACTGTTGTCATGCAGTTCTCCAATCTGAGCTTTGTACATGGTGACAAGGGAGCCTTGGGGCAGCTCTGAGTGTCCAAATATCCAAATAACCAAACCCCGGTATTTTTTTATAATTTCATGACATGTAAGTATGCTCTTCTTCCCCTTGATTTATTAGTGTACAATATGCATTATTAAATTCTGGTCTGAAAAAGCTGTAAGCCCTTTCTTTTCATTCTGCTTTGTTTCCTATATGTTTGCTATTCTTCTTCTCCATCGTGTTCCTATGGGAATCCCTTCACTTGAATCATCTGAGGGAAAGGAAGAGTTGGTAGCTCACAGTACAAGTAATGAGAGCCACTGATTTAGTTATATAATGTATAAATCGAATCAGCAAGTAAATAGAAAAACCTCTGGCATGATGGCACAGGTGAGCGTGGAACTCCCTGAGGCAGATTATGTTGACTGCCCTGAGGTTCCCCAGGAGGTTACACAGATCAGGATGGATATTGTTTTTCTCCTGATTTGCTTTTCTTTCTGTCAGTCTATTACACAAAAAATGGCAGGAGATGCTAAAGTAACGTGGATCCAGCGATCAAATCTCCAATTAGAGAAAAAAACTTGTTTCATTAAGTAATTGTGCCTCTCAGACAAGATAGCTTGTTGTGGGTTTTCTAGGTTTATCACAAAAAGAAGATTAATAACCTTATACAATATTTAAGACTATATAATGCAAATATAGTATTATGCTAGTAGTATTACATAGTAGCTTCTCTGAATCAGTATGAAGAATGGGGTTCATCTACCTTGCTTTGACTAACATTTATTTAACCAATCTGAATAAATCCCTTGATCTCTTATCGACTATCATTTTTAATGAGGGACACATATTTCCAGAAGGCAATTCCTCTGACCCATCAGAGATTTGTTTTAGGATGTGACAAATCATTATCAGAATGCACACATTTATTTCTGTTTAATACAGAGGGACTTCAGGCAACTTAATTAAATACTAAACTTTGGATGCTAAAATAAGTGAGAGCAAAGGCCAAAAAAGTATTAAACAATTTCTTAATATCAGGAATAGTAATATTCTTTACTGTAAGACTTTTAAAAAGTTAAAATTTCTAAGATCTGATTTTAATTAAATTTGGCTGACTTAAAAATTAAAATAAATTAGAGCTGTAGCTTCTAGGATGTACTGCTACCAAAGCCCTGCCACGCTGAGTGTTCTGTTATGGCCCCATATGTTAAAGTTACATTTATAGTTTTGGTGAAAGTAATGCCTTTAGGCTGAATGGAATCACGACTTGTTTTCATGCACAACTTCTGTATGCATGCATGTTTATCGCAATTCAAAGCAAATTGTAATTCATAGGCCAAATCTGCAGTCTACTAAAACTGTAAAGTTAATTACTCCTGGAGTGATGTTTGGTTCAACTTTGAACTTAAGCTATCTTGAATGAGATCAAGGACAAGTCTCTGTACCTTCAGTCTCTGTACCTTCAATCTCACAAAATGAGTTATGACTCATGGCTTCCCCATTTGTCAGGGAAATGGTTACAGTACTGAAGAACAAGAAATTGCGCTATTACCAGGGATGCTCAGAAATTTCAGAGCAATATATTTGATCAGAAAGTATTAAATGACAGAAATAAAAATTACACCCAAGAAAGGATCAGTTTTAACAACACATTTTTCAACATTCTGTTTCCCTGTTGTATGAAGTGTACAGATAGATCTATACTCTATGTTCCATTATATTAAACTATAAATTAGGGCACTGATGGGCCTGCAGTCCATATGAACAAGCAGTCTTCCAGATAAACATAGGTTTATTGAATTATTTAGGTTGGAAGAGGCCTCTGGATGCCATCTTTTCCAATGTGCTGCTCGAAGTAGATTGCTCAGTTCGTTAACTATGGCTTATCTCCTAGCACACTCTGGGGATTAGGATCATCTGAGAGTAAGATAGTTCAGCCAACTTCTTGAGAAGGTAAAAAAATTTAGTGATACAAATACAAACTATCTATGCCAGGTTGCCTCAAAGCCAGAAGGCAGTCCCTAAAGTATTTAATTTGCAAAGTATATTTCTTCATTCAGCTAATGTTTTTAAAACTTCAGTAAAGAAAGACGCATGCATTCAAAAGATATCTCATGTCACATGCTGCATTCAAATACCTTAGAGCAGCTTCTGCCTTGCGTTCCTTTTTTTCCCCTTGTGACACCAAATGAATTTAATTTGAGTGCCAAGAAAGAGTAAGGGGTAAGCTGCTTCTTCAGGACAGATCACTTTTCCTGATACCTTTGTTCATGCCTTCATTGAGCACTGGCACTTCATTACAGTTATGAATAGTGGCCCAGGAAGTAACAATGCTCTTCCTGAAAAGCGTACCTTCTGGTGAGATCTCTCTTAGGCCCCGTCTAACCAAAACACTTAGAGGACACTAGGATAATACATAAACCAAAATACTCCATAAAACATTTCAGGAATCGCATATTACAACCCTTAGCATCCAAGGACATACTTACGATATAAAGACCGTTCTGAGTAGATTTTCCCCAAGTAACCTTTTTCACTGTAGTGTATGAACAGGAAAATAATATTGCTTTCTGTTTCAACCACGCTTTTTAAATTTTCTCCTTTTACAGTCTATTTGTCTTTCAGCAAGATGCCATTAGATCAGAAATATGAGACAGGAAAAAAGGCTTACAAATCAACATATTACCCAAACATAAAAGTGTATCTTTGCATAACTGATCAACAAACATGCAATGAATACGCTGTTCTGTTCTTACTGAGCTATAAAAATGAAATCACATTTCTTTCAATATTGGAAAACATACCATAGAGAAATAAATCAGGTACATACAGCACATTCCCCAAAGTGAAGTTCTTCAGGAGAGAGAATCATTAAAGTTTGCATTAACAAAAGAGACAACACAATAACATTAAAATTGTCAGCATAGATAATATATTTCCCTGACTTGTAGATAATACTGATATTATTATAGGTACATAGTAAACAGGAACAAAAAGGGCAAATACTGTTATTTCCTTAAGCTTTGGTATACAGAGCAGTAAGGGGTCTGAACGAGGCTCTGAGCACCTGATGGAACTGTAGGTGTCCCTGTTCGTTGTGGGGGGGTTGGACTAGATGGCCTTTAAGTGTCTCTTCCACTTCAAATGATTCTATGATTTTGTGATCTTGTGCCCGAAAGCACAAACTCTCTATGAATGCTGGAAGGTGACTATGCATTGTAGCAACCTCTACGCCAACTAATAAAGCAAACCAGGGCTAGATTTTTTGGCATGATGTGGCAATATTTGGGCTACAAAACAAAGATGCTGAATGTAAACAGTCTGTGGAAATTATTCCTGGTCCACACTAACCCTGGTCTGTTCCCATGCATCGCTTGGGGGAAATGGCTGGTCCTGGCCAGAGGTTCATTGAAGCCAATCCAACAACATGGTAGTGCCAGGAGCAAACTCCAGTGTTTGTATCTGCACCATCTTGCCATTTAATGTAATTCTACAGACATATAATCATGGAATTTTGCAGGTCTGCCACATTTGGTAAGGCTTGGAAGTTATGATAGGGTGCTTCCACTGAAGTCCATGGATTTGTTCTAAGACAGTGCATTAAGAACTGATTTGAAACAAGAGTTGATATGAAAAATATAGATTACCTGTTAACCTTTTTATGTGCCCTCTGAGCAGAAATGATCACATGCCGATCTTTTCATTTTCCTCTTCTTTTTTTTTTTGAGCTGCAGTTAAGCAGTTCTTGACTATCAATTATAATGAAGACAGAAGAAGATGAGGTAGATAATTGAATATACATTATTACAGAGAATGAACTATACTGTGGTTGCTGCAGTGGGCTGATTCTGTAGGTTAAATTGCTTGATAGCTTTTTACAGCTAATGATTAATGATAGGAACGTCTTACAGGATTTCATTTGTGGAAGCATTAGGGACTGTTATGTTTTAGCAATACTAAAAGTTGTTCCTGCGATGCAGTGGCTGAGAATTCTTACAGGAAACATCAAACAATTTCCTTTGTTCAATACTACTAGTGCACAGTAATTGTTCTGTGAGTAGTTCCAAGTATTCTGTAATTCTTAATGTACTGCTTTGCTCTTAGAGAAATTGATTCCAAGCTATAATTTATTTAACTACTTGTGCTTTTATGCATTTAATGATTTCTTTTTCTTTTTCTTTTTCCTTTTTTTTTTTTTTTTTTTTTTTTTTGGTAATTTAACAAGCAATTTATAGTTTCTGATTTGTTTCCTACCTGCAAAGTAGAAGGCCAACAAAAGGGCAGGGGAACAATGAGGGCTCATCCTTGTGTGTTGGCACTCAGCTACGGGTAAGCAGATTTGCTGCTAGGCAGCCCCACTAAGGGAAGGACAGAATACTCCAAGCTCAAGTAAAAGATGTTCCTAAAGGTCAAGGGAATCAGAGGATGATTGACATTAAAACATTCTCATGGCTGTGGTTGGCTTAGACTCAAGGATAAATCATTCACGTCAGTACTAGACACATTTTTCAGATACAGTCACTTAGGAAGGTTATTATATAAAGCTATAAATAAATATGTTTTGGCATAATTCTTGGAATATTAAAGACATGAAAAACAAATGCCACATATAATTGAACAAATTTTTTTGCTACTAAAAATGTAGTACTGTATAAAAGATTTAAGAAAATACCTCCAAAATGACTAAGTAATGGACAGTAAATTCTGCTAAAATAAATTAAAAGGTGGGTCCAAAAAATGTATTGCTGGGGGAAAAAAAAAAATAAAAAAATTCTGTGGTAGCTAGGGTTACTTCTAGATCAACTACATCATTCACTAATATCAAGAAACAGACTGTGAAGAGTACAGAATTTGGGGGGACAAAACGTCAACAAAGATTGTGCTGTGAGCTGGCTTTTAGTTAATTTGAACAGTTGCATTTTCCCCTCCAGACTGATCCATCTTGTTGGATAGGATTACAATTATTTAACAGCATGGCTGGAAAAGAACAATGAACAGGCTGTGGCTGTTTTTTATTTACTAGGAGGTATGGTTATCTTGACCCACTTACTCTTGGTTGCTTAACTCTATGTTTATTTTCCCCACATACTCTTTATGTGTGATCAAATATGTTTGCAGATATGAACACTGTAGTTCTGAGGCATTCTCCACTGCAATGAGCAGAACCAGGTACAAACCAGCAGAGGAAGATGTTATAATGTACTGGTCTGCATATATGGGTATTGCACTCAGTGCTGTAGCTGTACCTGGTGTAGACATATCTGAGCTAGTTCTACTCTGGTGAGCACTGGTAATAATTGTGATAAAAATGAAATGATTGTGAATTTTAATAAAGCTCAGAACCCTGAATCAAAGTTTGGAGTCCCCTGTAACATGGTACATTGAATGTTTTTTGTTATTCTCACTAAAGCTGGTTAGGGTATATCTAAGACAGCAATCAAATTTTTCTGTAGATAAAGTTATCTAAGACATGAGTATCTCTTGCATAGGTTAACATCTCTGTGCATGTGAGGAAAGGGAAATACAGCTGTCTTCCATTTCTTTATGAATTCACATATGGTGTTCAAGAAACATTTAGGTGTGGTATTTAGGTGTGGTACTAAGGGATGTAGTTTAGTGGGGTTATGTTGGTGGTAGGTGGATGGTTGAAGCAGACAATCTTGTAGGTCTTCTCCAATCTTGGTGATTCTGTGATTCTCATTTCTTTATGACAAGTTGCAAGAAACATTATGTTGGAACTTTGGATCTGCGTACGGCAAAAATACTGCATTAAGATAACTGGCAATTTTCAAAAGGTCATCATAGCATATTTGTTACTAACAGCTGCTAAGCACTTGCTAAGCTGAACTTTCTAAGTCTGTAAGTATTCCTTAGTTTGTTTCCTAAGAGCTGACTTAACATTTTTTCTATTATCCAGTTGTATAACCCTACAGAATGTTTGCTGAGCGGTAGAAAAAATCAGACTCAGTACATTCATGCTCTGCATAATAAGTTCACTATTCACTGCAGAATAATAATATTCTGGTTGTGTATCTCAGTTTTTTCTAGAAAAGAACGCAATGAACCAGAAGTCTGGTAATCAAGGAGGAACTGAAGAGGCATACATCTGCTGCCACTGACACAATGATTATGATGAGAGTGGGATATCTCTACTGCAGTAGCAACTGCAGCCTGTAATCAAGATTGGGACATTTTACACCTAAATATTAGAGAAATATAGACATACATACATTTTTTTTTTTTTTTTTTTTTGTGGTAAAAGGAGTATAATATTCTCTACTGGTAAATATCATAGACTTATCAATCAGAGCTCTATCTGAGGTGTTTTTTTTCTCCCTTGCTGATGTTCAGCATCAGTAACTTGCTTGGTTTGTAAGGTAAAATAGTTCTTGGAAATTGTGTAAAACTTTGACTTTATTCCATTGGTTTCAGTGGATATTGGGTTTTGATAGTGAGTACTGAATAAATAGCCTGGGAAAGGAAGTTCAAAAAAACAAACAGTGGTAATATTTTGAGTTTGAATATGAAATATATGAAATAATAGAATTTTAAATGAAGCATAAGGGGTTGAGAAGCCAAATAAGATGTCAAAGAGAAGTACAGTCAGCCACAAGAAAAAAAGAGAGAGAGAGAGAGAGAAAGAAGGGAAAAAAACATTGCGTGAAGTGAGATGTAAAAAAAATAGAGAAGATGGTTATTAGTACAAAAGTCTGTACATAATTGATGTTAAGGGAAAAAATGAAAAACTGCTACTTTTCCTCATTACTTTAAGTGAAAGAACACAAAACTAAAAATTACAGAATTCCAAAGCTTCTATTCTATTTTGCATAGCTCATTTGAAAAATATGTATGTTGTGGCTTCTTATGACTCACAAATACTGATTTTTACATTTTAAAAACAAGAAATGATACCTGAACAATAATTATTCCATCTGGTCAATTCTTAGTGACAAATAGACAAAACTATCATATATGAAAGACCAGAAAGACAGATGGTTATTCCTGGAAAATATGATGCAAGTATTAAACACAAATGTTTCCACCAGAAAACACAAATGTTTGCACTAGACGATTTTTAGAGTAGCTTGCACAACATATACTAATCATTTGAAATCTGTGCACCTAATCAGCAAGTCTATTTGAAATGAAATTGATGTGGTTTCATTTTCATCTTTGATCCCATCTCCATGTATTTTTAAAGCTAGGTTTTTAATGAAAATTTATCTGTTTAATTGAGCTTTGATTCTCAGTGATTTTTTCCAGCTACTCTGTTACTATTATCTAGTGCACATTTAATGTGCTAAGAACTGTACAGTTACAAGACATTATGAATTATAAAGAAGTACATAATTATTATTACAAATGCTTCTTTCCTTTAGATACTTCAAGGAAAAGTACTGCTATCCTTTTGTTGGGGGATAAAAGGGAGGGGAGGGAAGAAGATACTTAACATTTAACCCTGACCTACTGAAAAATTGGGATCAATATCATCGATATCAATGAAGTGCTAGAGTTTTTTTTTTTTAATACTGAAATTTATGTAAAAATGGAAATGGCATCCCCCTTTAATATAGAAATACATATATATGTATTATATCTATAATATATATGCATCTATTCAGTGAAGTGCAGTGTTGCTGTTTCTGCAGCAAGACTCCCTGTGCTCTGCAGCTTTGAAAAAACAGATCTTCCCCTGTATACTGCATTGGCGTTTGTATGTTTACATAATAAGTACAACTGAAAGAACCTCATAACTAAATTGAAGTCATAGGCCTTTTTGCACATGTGTGTAAAAGAGTTTGAAGCAGAGAGTGCAGCCATCAATATTTATGCAATATGAATTCAGACAGGGATAACTCTGCCAATATATCAAGTAGACGTGAAAAAGGAGGGAATGAAGTAGTGTGCCCACTACTCAGTTATAAACTGCAGAAGCAATAAGGCAGTTTTAAACCTTGGCACAGGATTTGGATGTACAGCTGATGCAAAAGGAGTGCAGGACAAAAAATGGAACTTTTGGAATGGAACATTTTGCTTTGTAAGAGCAGGCTTCAAGTACAACTAGAACAACATGAAATGTTTTAGCTTTCTGTCAGCGATTTTGCTGAACCAGAATAAGAATCGGGGCTTTGCTGTGCAAGGTACACACTCATAACAAAAGCACTGCCATCATCACAGAGCTTGCAGTCTGAGCCTGGGGAGCTGCAGGAAAACACTGTTACAACAAAGGCAGCCACCAAGAGCATAATCCGTAGGATGAGAAATGGAAGGTACCACACATCTGACCAACAATTTTTCATAAAATCATAGAATATCCTGAGTTGGAAGGGACCCAGAAGGATCACTGAATCCAATTCCTGGCTCAGAATGGGACCACCCAAAATCCAAACTCTATGTCTGTGACTGTTGTCCAAACACTCCTTGAATTCTGGTGCAGAACCCATCCCTAACCCCCACCCACCCCTCCACTGACAGCTCCATGCCGTTCCCTCGGGCCCTGCCACTGTCACAGAGCATAGCTCAGCGCTGCCCCTCTGCTCCCTGTGAGGAGCTGCAGCAGCCATGAGGCCTCCCCTCAGCTCCTCTGCTCTGGGCTGAGCAAACCCAGGGACCTCGGCTGCTTCTCATACAGTTTGCCCTCTAGAGCCTTCACCATCTTTTTAATGGAGCAGCTTCCAGGAAGGATCTGAAGAAGTGACAACAGGTTAAGGAACATGGAGCTCTTTGACCTTTGATCTGCCACTTCACTTTAATTTGAATTGCAGATCTGAATCCCCATACCAGGAGCAAGCACTTATCCTTCACAGCAGCAATGAGCTGTGGTTACTGACCATGTCAGCAAACCTAAATGTGCTACTTATTCTGCACACCTACTGGATCCCCAGTGTGTGCAAAGGAATAGCCAGCCCCTGGAGTGAGATGATGTCTGCAGAGCACAGACTAGAGACAGACATAAAACAGTTAATGTGAAAGGATGTTATTGCTTGTAGAAGCCTTGAAATACAGCCTTGGTCTCAACAGCCAAGAGTTCTGTAACATCCTTGATGCAGGAAAGGTCCTGATGTGTGTTTTTATAGATTTGAGCACAATAGGTTCAAAATCTTGACAGGGTTTTTGAACATCAGGATAAAAGCAGGAATTTGTGCTTGGACTCTGACCACAAAAACACGGCAAAGCTTTTCCTTGACAAAGCAGCTCTTGACTGCTGAAACTGCAGAAGCAATGAATTACAAGCTGAAAATGGACTGACAGATTTATACGAGAAGTTCCTACTGTTTTGTAAGCTTTAATCTTGGTGTTAGGTATTACTCAGCGACTGAAACACACTCCTTCATCTATCCTCCCCTAAAATTCTGGTAGAATCCTCTTCTTTCTTTTTCCCAGTAGCCCAAAGGTCAGAACACTTGTTCATATAAACCTTCTGCTGCCTGGTGGAGTCTGAAGCCATATTATATTTTAGGACAGAAGCAATAAGTTTTACATGGATTTACAGAAATGGATGCTCTCATTCTCCCAGGGGCAGTGTTTTACGTGCCATAAATCAGCAAGTGCTCCCTGGAGCCAGGCTGCTCTATTGAATTCTTTGCTTCAGGTGGAATGTTTGCTATCAAACTCTTGTTCACTACAACTTAAATGTTTTGCTAAATGTGGAAACACAAGAGGAATTCTGAGTGCAGAAAGCAATCCTCCAGTATCACTTCCATGAAACTTCTATATCATGCTTTGTCAAAGAATTGTGTTAGAAGATGGGGGAAATTCCTTAGATTGATAAAGTCACTTAACCACGCAACTTGCTGGAAAGTAGGAGAGCATACTGGTGAAACTTAACCACCTAACTGCCCTGTTTTTCATCTGACTTCTTAAACATCTTTGTCCATGCTCAGAGACATGATCTTCAGCTTGAAGAATCTTATAAATTGTTATACTTAGTGTAACATAGAATTATGTTAAAATAATTATTATTCAAAGCTGCATATGAAAAAAAGTCTCGTATTAAAGTATCAGAATTAATCAGTATATTCTTAACTGGTTTATGACATTTTGGACAAAAAAAAAAACAGCTAATGAATCTGTATATGTATGGAACTGCTCATGCTTTCCTTTCTGCTGATTAATACTACTATTAGAGATTAAAAAAAATAAAAATCTGCTGTATCATTTTAGTACTTGATACTCCTAGATCAGTTTCTGATTTGGTGCTGAACACATGGTAATCTCATATGGTTAGTATAGTGCATGTGCAAAGCATTTCTAAACTACTGTATTTGGTAAGTCCAGCATCACCTGGACATGTTAGATTCATTATATGCAATGTTACATCTATTTGCATATATAAAATAACATGTTGCCAGGAATAAAATGTGCAGAATCATCTGGATAGGGAAAATCACAGAATCATAGAATCACCAAGGTTGGAAAAACCTCCAAAATCATCTAGTTCAACTGTCTACCTATCACCATTATCTCCCCACTAAACCATAGCCCTCAGTACAACATCTAAACTTTTCTTGAACACCTCCAGGGATGGTGACTCCACCAGCTCCCTGGGCAGCCCGCTCCAGCATCTGACCACTCTTTTGGAGAAGTTTTTCCTAATGTCCAACCTGAACATCCCTTGTGCAACTTCAGGCGATTATCTCTCACTGTATCACTAGTCATGCACGAGAAGCGGCCGACCCCCACCTCATCACAACTTCCCTTCAGGTAGTTGTAGAGAGCAATAAGGTCTCCCGTGAGCCTTCTCTTCTTCAGACTAAATAATCCCATTTCCCTCAGCTGCTCCCCATGAGATGTATGCTCCAGACCCTTAACAATTTTGTTGCACTTCCCTGGACATGCTCCAGGGCCTCAATGTCCTTCCTGTAGTGAGAGGAGCAAAACCGAACGTAGTACTTGAGGTGTGGCCTCACCAGAGCACTATTTCTGATACAAGCCAGGATGCCATTGGCCTTCTTGTCCACCTGGGCACACTTCTGGCTCACGTTTAGCTGAGTGTCTACCAGCACCCCCAGGTCCATTTGCTCTACACAGGCTTCCAGTCACGCTGCCCCAAGCCTGTAGCGTTGCCTGGGGTTGTTGTGGCCGAAGTGCTTGAACCTGGCGCTTGGTCTTGTTGAACCCCTTCCCATTGCCCTCAGCCCAGAGATCCAGCCTGTCCAGATCCCTCTGTAGGTCCTTCCTACCCTCAGGTGGATTGACTCTTCCTGCTAACTTGGTGTCATCTGCAAACTTCCTGAAGGTGCACTCAGTGCCCTCATCTGGGACATCAATAAGGATACGAAGCAGGACAGGCCCAATCTCTGGGAAATGCCACTGCAAAATAGGTTTATAATGTGGGACACTCCTGGTACACACATTGGACATCTCCATGTTTTGTCTACCACAAGCTTAAACAGAAAGATATGGTTGTTCACCTGTCTGAGTGATGAGTCACCTTTACATCTCTACCTGTTGACTACTAGTCTGTATCGTGGCACTAATGTGGGAGACATGTTTGCTCTTCCAGTTCATTCCAGGTAGCGATCTGAAGAGTGAAATTAACACAAACCAAGCTAATTTGATAATTGGGATTAACTCCACCAAATTTGCTCTCTTTCAGTTAAACACTAAATCTAAGTTCTCTGGTTAGCTGAGAATTTGAATAATAGTAGAGGAAAATATATTCTTTCATAGGGGAAGAGTACTATGAAGCTAAAATGAAAAACACTTAATGATTTAAATTTGTGTGCGGTGAAGTACAGAAAAAAGCTAGATGACTCCTTAGATTAGATACACTGACTTCCAGACATCAATGCTGAGTGAAATGAATTTACTATAAGCAGAAAATAATTTTGGTTAGCAATTTCAGAGGAAGCCAATACTTTCCACAGCTATATGTTCTACAAAGTGTGTATCTAAAATATAAATTCTAATAAAATCCTATTCAAAATTGAACTTGTTGCCCACAATTCTTTGACACAAATGAACTCTGTGAATGTATGCAAAGCAGTATTTTCTGGCTTGAAAATTTACTCTGACACTGGATTTTGTAACAGAACTATAACAGTTTGCATTTTGTTGTACATCATATAGATTTTCTGTGAGTTGTGATAGCATTTCAGCCAGAGCATTTTAGCCAATTAGGATATTTCCCAGTAGCATTAAGTAAAAGTGGTTTCGTTGGTTTTACTGGCATTTATTTTGACTTCTCTGTGTTATAAAAAAGATAAAGCTTTTCTTTTTTTTCCAACAAACTGCTAAAAAAATGAAGCTATTATTTACACTGTGTTTTCTTCTAAAAGATTATTTACTGGCAAACTATGAAAACCACGAGTAAACGCGAATACAAAATTTTACAGTGCTTTTGAAATTAAATGATATGAATACTAAATTACGTTTGGTGTTGGTGGTCTACTTTTGCTGTGGGAGTTTCAAAGGTTTGGAAAAATGTAACTGATCATTGCATACTGCACAATATCGTGAATAGCTCACGTTGTAATTTCTCCACTTCTGCTGTGGGTTTCAGGATATATCACAGAGTGAGGCTAGCCAAGAGTATGTTAATATATTCTATGCCCAGGTATGCAGATAGACTCTGAAGAAGGTAGCCAGCTACCTCAAGTCCTATAGCACTTGTATAGCGGTACATTACTGCGATGAGGTGTCAGTGAGTAGAAATGTAGTCTCTATTTGCACTTCATGTTCTTATTTTTCCAGGAGTTGCTTTTTCTTCATCTTTATTTTTTTGGAAGCAATAATACAAGCAAAATAAGCACCTCCTGTTTAACATTTTCAAGATGCTAACTAGTTTATCATTGTCTGATGTCATCTGTATAGCAACAAATGCAGTATACAGACACATTAAATTGCTGAGGACAAGTCTGTGACAGAATGCAATAATTCACTGTCAGTTTTCTCCTTGTCTGTGCCTGTTTGTCTTTTGCTGTCACACTGTGCTGTGGATTGGTGGGGAACAGTACTCCACCTCTGCCATTCACATGGATAGAAGACTTTCTGCTTGCTTGGAAAACTGGACAGTCACTTCTTCCTTTTTTTGTTTCTTTTTTTTTTCCCCCCATAATGCTCTGTTAATGCTTCATAGAAACTGGAGCGTGTATTTTTGTATTCAAATTTTGTTTGTCAGCACAGAGAACCCACAACATCAATCACTCTGCTGCTGTGCTATCTTCCCTTTCCCTACTTGTGCTTGAAAATACTGTTGGATAGAAGTGTTTACTTATTCAAGGGAATGTGACTTACAGAGAGTCAGTAAGCATCCCGTAAGAAAAATGACTGATAACAATGACCACATTGCTAGCTCCAGGTATCTCCCCAGTTACAGCAGAAGTAAACATAAACACCGCAATACGAAGGACAACTTTAGTGCAGTAGGACAGCTTAGGCATTGACGATATTATTTCCATTTGAATTCATGACTTTGAGTCATTAACAAAATTGGAAAGAGTTGCTGCAGATGAAAATCTGACAAAAGCATCTTCACTTCTGTTCACTGCATGAAATTAAATTTCCAGTGACATAAACTGGCACAACTCCAGCACTGGGATGGAATTGGACCAAGTGACCTAAGCTGAGAATCTGAGTCCTTTTATTTTCCCTCTTTTGTGCATTACACAGTCTTTTTAGCACACCCTTTACCAGTGGGTCAGCAACTGAGACTAACATACTCTGCAGTCTAAAACAGGATAAAAATTATCAGCACTGGCTGCTTCATAGCTATGTTTTTTATCAGGATATTTTGGCTATTTAATTCTACTCTAAAAAAATTTTGAAAGCTTAAGCTGGCCACTTATCTGCAACTTTTCAGTTTCAGAGACAAAGTCAAGTTTTAGTCCAAATACGAAAAAACTCATATATTATTCTCCTCTGAAAAAAAAATTTGCTTCCATTGTAGGGATAAAAAAGTGAATTAAGAGTATGTGACAACTTGTATATCAAGTTTGAGCTGATGCAGACTTAAATGGCTGAGTTATTGACCTCTGAAAAATGGAATTTGTAATGGAAATACTGACAGACTATAAACTATAACTCTGCTGCTGGGGAGGGAAGAGAAGGAAAATTTTGTAATTACTAGTACATAAAAATTGTTCTACTATTGCTTTGATGGATTAAAACCAGACAAATCAAATGCAAACATGTCATTTCAAAAGCCAAAGCTACAGTCAAGTTTGTGGATACCATGAGGTGTATTTTTAGCCTTGCTTTGTACCCTTTCTTGTCACACCCCTATGACTTCCCTGAAATGCTTAAGCAGAGTACAGCAGCCAGCAGATTTCTAAAGCCAATGAGGTTCATGGAAATTTGTATTTGGCTCCCCTAAAATTGGATGGCACTGACTACAGCAATGAAAAGAAAAAGACAGAAGTGCTGCATGTGGGAAAGAAAAGCATAATAGGAATGAACAAGCAAAACAACTGATTGGAAGAGGAAGAAAAAGGATTGGGAATGAGGTTGTGGAGAAAACAGTGGAAGTGACTGAGAAGCTCAGAACAGTGAAATGATGGAGATGAATTTCAGGGAGTTAGACTTATTAGTAGAGGACAAATGATGCAGCAGATTCAAAAATAACAATTTGAACTGCTATTTCCCAAAATGTTCTGTGTATAAATAGGGACACTAAGAGAAGGGAAGGAACCCTTCATTCCAGAACTGCCACCATGAGGAAAATTTTCCTTCCAGCAACTGATGAAAATATTGTTTTCCTCTTGAAATCCACAACCTTAACTCATCTGAGTAGAGGAGAAAAAGACTAGTACCCATAATACAGAATCACGGAATCACAGAATCATAGGGGTTGGAAGGGACCTCCAGAGATCATCGAGTCCAACCCCCCTGCCAAAGCAGGTTCCCTACACCAGGTCACACAGGTGGGCGTCCAGGCGGGTCTTGAATATCTCCAGAGAAGGAGACTCCACAACCTCCCTGGGCAGCCTGTTCCAGTGCTCCGTCACCCTCACCGTAAAGAAGTTCTTGCGCACATTGGTGCGGAACTTCCTATGCTCCAGTTTCTGGCCGTTTCCCCTTGTCCTGTCTCCACACACTGCTGAAAAGAGTCTGGCCTCGCCACTTTGCCCCCCACACCTTAGATATTTATAGACCTGGATCAGGTCCCCTCTCAGTCTTCTTTTCTCAAGGCTAAACAGACCCAGTTCACTTAGCCTTTCTTCATAGGGGAGATGCTCCAGGCCCTTCACCATCTTTGTGGCCCTCCGCTGGACTCTTTCCAAGAGATCCCTGTCTTTTTTGTACTGGGGAGCCCAGAACTGGACACAGTACTCCAGATGAGGCCTTACCAGGGCAGAGTAGAGGGGGAGGATCACCTCCCTCGACCTGCTGGCCACGCTCTTTTTAATGCAGCCCAGAATGCCATTGGCCTTTTTGGCCACAAGGGCACACTGCTGGCTCATGGCCAACCTGTCGTCCACCAGGACACCCAGGTCCCTCTCTGCAGAGCTCCTCTCCAGCAGGTCATCCCCCAACCTGTACCGCTGCATGCAATTATTCCTCCCTAGGTGCAAGACTCTACACTTGCTTTTGTTAAACCTCATCTGGTTTCTTACCGCCCAGCTCTCCAGCCTGTCCAGGTCTCGCTGAATGGCAGCACAGCCTTCAGGCGTGTCAGCCAATCCTCCCAACTTCGTATCATCAGCAAACTTGCTGAGGGTGGCCACTATCCCCTCATCAAGGTCATTGATGAAGATGTTGAACAAGACCGGACCCAGCACCGACCCCTGAGGAACACCGCTAGTTACAGGTCTCCAACCAGACTCTGCACCGCCAACGACGACCCTCTGTGCTCTGCCAGTCAGCCAGTTCTCAACCCACCTCACTGTCCACTCATCTATCCCACACTTCCTCAGCTTTGTTATAAGGATGTCGTGGGAGACAGTATCAAACGCCTTGCTGAAATCAAGGTAGACTACATCCACTGCTCTCCCCCCATCCACCCAGCCAGTGACAACATCATAGAAGGCTACCAGGTTGGTCAAGCATGACCTCCCCCTGGTGAACCCATGCTGGCTACTCCTGATAACCTCCTTTTCTTCCAATTGTCTGGAGATGGCATCCAGCACAAGCTGTTCCATCACCTTTCCAGGGACAGAGATGAGGCTGACTGGCCTGTAATTACCTGGATCTTCCTTCTTGCCCTTTTTGAAGACTGGAGTGACATTGGCTATCCTCCAGTCTTCAGGCACCTCCCCCATTCTCCAAGACCTCTCAAAGATGATAGAGAGCGGTTCAGCATCACAGCATATCCTGATGATTATGGATGGGATACATCTTAAAAGTAGCCATGCAAACACGATGAAAAGCCATGAAGAGGGATGGGATTGACAAATCACTGTTCAGTATGAGAAGATCTTTTGTAAGTAGTTGATCATTATTAATCTTAGACTCTTGATCCTAGACTTAAGAAAACCTGCAAAAATATAAATTTTGAGTTAGAAAAAGCATGCCATTTGACTTGTGCCATTTAATGGACCTTTATGCATAAGGAAACTACCCCAAGAGAAAAAGAAGTCATTTCAACTTGAAAAATTCTTTTGAATCCTCATAGGGATTTTTTTTTAAGGATTTTTTTTTTCCTACATTCTTCTAGGTTTTTAGGCAAGCAATAAAAACAGAAATAAAGAAAAATCTAGAAACAAAGAATGTAATTACTTCAACAGTATCCATTCTTTTGCAGTAAAGTTTTGGTGAGCTGATTTCACACAACTCTGAAAACTCCCAACGCTTATGAGTACAAAGACTTCACCTCTGCTTGAAGAACTCTTCAAGACACAGACCACTGGAGAATCAAACCTACTCTCTTGAAGAAACCATCAGATAGTTGCCCTGTTCTTAAATTTTCCTTTATGCTTCCACTGTCTGAGTAGGTAATTACAGTCTAACCAAAAATAGCTGTTCTCATTTTATGATGATGACAAGTTTTCAGAGAAGCATTTTTTTTTCTTCTTTTTTTTTGGCTCTTGTCTATAAGTAGCATGTTGTCTTCTCTATTGCACTGGTACAGATATTTTAGGAAAAAATATTAAACTAAAATAACAACATCAAAAAAAAATAATCATAATATCAATAATAAGAGTAGCAAAAAAGGAGGCACCTTACATGAATAGATTCACGTGTCATTTCTAAGGATGAACACTGGCTTTAGGTAAGCCATATTCCTCCAGTGTTCAGCAGCTACATGTGGGTCAAGGATCAAAAGGGACTTCGTTGCCTTGGGACAATGGTTGAAGGAACTGAATGCACAGATCATCTTTTCTTCTTTGCCTCCTGTATTAGGTAAGAACATGGAAACAGACCAAAGGATCTTTAATATTTAAATACCTGGCTTAGTGGCTGGTGCTGTTGCCAGAACAAAAAAAAACTTCTTTTTTTGACGGCTAAATGGCCTACATCGCATTGAGTTTGTGGGCACTGGATGGGGTTTGCCTTTCTCAAACGGGGAGAAGGATCCCTGGGGAAAAGCTTGCAGGGCTTGTAGGGAGGGCTTTAAACTAGGTCTGAAGGGGGATGCTGGGGACAGTGAGTCCTCCCATCACCATTACTACCACTAAGCTACTAAACCACATCTTGTAGCTCCTCATCCAGATGCCTCTTGAACACTGCCAGGGACGGTGACTCCACCACCTCCCTGGGCAGCCATTCCAGTGCCTGACCACTCTCGGAGAAAAGCTTGTGGCCATTTCCTCGGGTCCTGTTTGTTGCCTGGGAGAAGAGGCCAAACCCCTCCTCAACACAACCTCCCTTCAGGAAGTTGTGATGATGAGGCAGTGACTGCTGGGGCAATAGGAGAAGGCAATGGGGAAAATCAAGGGAACTACCTAAAAGGAATTAAGGAGTTATCTTTTAAGTGACAAGATCAGCTGCCCAGCTGAACTGCCTCTACAGCAATGCATGCAGCTTGGGAAACAAACAGAGGAGCTGGAAGCATCTGTGCTATTAGAAAATATAGTTGTCATCACAGAAACCTAATGTGGCTATCGATGGTTACAAGCTGTTCAGAAGAGACAGACAAGGAAGGAGGGAAGGAGGTGTTGCTATCTACATCACATACTATTCTCTTCCTGATGTAGATAGTAACACCCCCCTCCCCTCCTTCCTTGTCTATCTCTTCTGAAAAGGAAGAGAATAGTATGTCAACAGCTGTCCCTAAAAAACAGTCATGAGCAAATTGAAAGCCTATAGGTGACACAGACTGAGGCAGCCAAGGGATCCTTGTGATCAGTGTCTACTGGAGGCCACCAGATCAGGCAGAGTCTGTAATGAGGCCTTCTACCTCCAGCTACAGGAGGCATCCTGATTGCAATGGCTTGTCCTGCTGAGAGATTTCAACCACCCAGACATCTGCTGGAAAAGGAGCACAGTGAACTGTAGGCAATCCAGGAGGCTCCTGGAACGCACTGAGGATAACTTCCTGAGTCAAGTAATTGATGGCCCCACCAGGGGGGATGCAGTACTGGACCTGTTGCTCACCAATGCTAATGAACTGATTGGTGACATCAGGATTGGAAGCTGCCTGGTCTATAGTGACCATGCTATGGTTGAGTTCTTGCTCTGGAGGCATATGAGACAGGCAAGGAGTAAAATTGGAACTCCAAATTTTAAGAAAGTTCATTTCAGCTCTTCAGGGAGTTAGTCAGCAAAACAACCTGGGAAACTGTCCTTGTGGGTAAAGGTGCAGAGCAGAGGTGGCAGATCTTTGAGGAGTCTTTCCACAGCATGCAAGAGCTCTCCATCCCTAGGTGTAGCAATTCAGAAAAGGAAGGCAGGAGAGTGGTATGACTGAACCGGGGCCAGCTGGTCAAAGTAGACAGCAAGAAGAAAACGCACTGGCAGTGGAAACAGGGACAGATACCATGGGAAGAGTATAAGGAAGCCACTAGGCTGTGTAGGGATGAAGTTAGGAAAGCCAAAGCCCAGCTTGAACTAAACTTGGCTAGGGATGCCAAAAAGAACAAGAAAGGCCATGTTCATATTTTCACCCACCAGCACCCCTAAGTCCTTCTCACGGCTGCTCCCAGTTCATTGTCCACCCAACCTGCATTTGTGCTTGGGATTGTCCCAGCCCAGCTGCAGGACCTGGCACTTGGATACCGGACCTTCTAGGCCAAGGCAACCTTCTATTTAGACATATGTAGATTCAGCCATGGAGGACAAAGAAAGGATTTCGGCCCCTGAATAAACTCATTTCATTTTGTGCATTCTGTGTTGATATGGCATTATCTCACTGAGGAACCATATGATGTCCTGTGGTGAGTCTTCCCCCTAGGCTGTTAATAGCTCCCTTATTTTGGCAGCAAATACAGAAAGGAAATTTCTAATTTAATTATTGATTTAGAGTTTCCACATAGCAGTAATCGTTAGTTATGGGACAGGGTATCTGTCACAAGCGCAGCTGCTCAGATATTGCTGAAAAAAGAAGGCTTGGGATGTTCCACTGTTTGGCAATACTGGTTTAAACTTTCTGAATTCTAGGGTCCCATTAAAGACTGGAGTAATTCAGAGCAGCCCCGAGACAAGAATATGTGAGGCCTGTTTTGACTGGTAATTTGTTTTGTCTTCTCTCTGATTCTTTTAGGGCCACAGCTGAGGTTTTAAAATCTTAAAGTTTGGCCAAAGCAATTGTTCCTGCAATTGTGTGTTTGCAAGGTTTCAATAAACAGTACTGTCAGTGATGCAGGTGGAAATTTGAGAGTGAAATTCATCTAAAACCAAGACTTTGGCTTTTCAAGTGAAAATCCTTACAGGTTTTGCTGCTGGCAATTTATGATACTCTGAGCAAAAATAACCCAAACAAACAAACAAATAAATACTGGCTCATCCCTGCTTTTGTTTTCTGTTTGCTTTAATTTTCTAAAGGCCTCCTTAAGGACCCATGCATCCACAAGAAAATCCAATTATACTCAAAGTGAAGGAATTTCAGGCAATCCATCAAAAGTTTCATTCCCTTTTCCCACAGCAACAGTAATTATTTGCTATAATTATTACAGTTCTCCTAGTACCTTCCAAACCTCCCTCACCAGAAAAAATTGAGTTTTGTAGCATGTCTTGGTGAATACTGCATCTGCAATGCTTGATTTCATAGACAAAAGCAAATTCCAAGGCTATGGCATTCCTACAAGGAAACTTCTGCTATATATAACAGTTTTTCACCTGAGTTTTTCAAATATCCAGGAGAAGTTATCATGAGAAAGCACATTTTTTTTCTGCATTGCAGATAATGATTTGCCCTGTTACTGAACTTTCCTCTTACTCCTGATCATCAGCCTAGATAGAACTTGGTTATGAGCTTTGGTGTACACTGTAAAAAAGAGCATTTTCAACCTTTAACATTGCAGAAAATGCATGAAAATTTAAAAGATGTTGCCTGATGAGAAGGTATTTTGTAATGGTGATACCTATATCTGTTCCTAGAAAATATCATTTATTCGACTTTTGAAATGAATCTGATAAAAAATTTACATTTTGCACTCAATATTATTTTCAACTTACAATATATTTCACCTAGTTACTGGAAAAGTACTTCTTCATTGACATCCCCTGTGAGTTGAAGCAGAACTAATCAATCGAGTATGATAACAAAAAAGATTTATCAGTTCATTTTACTCAGCTGGAGTGATTTGTGGTTAGGTCAGAAAAGTTTAAAATGGAAAAAAGTTTATTATGGCTATGTTCTGAACTAGACTAGAGGTGTAAAAGCTTCTGACAATTTGTCGACCTGTGAACTGTGGCCAATTCACTGCAGATGCATTTAGACCTTGATTTATTAAAAATATATAAGTAAGGGTTGCTTTTCCTGTTGGAGTTGGCAACAAAAGTATTTCCTCTGGAGAGATCCTCAGGCCCTACACCTTGCTGTGCAGTCTGGGAGATGATTCCACTCTTAAGACATCCATGAGAATCTTTCCATTGATGTAAGAGAGAGTTGTAACTCCCATCAGCTCCTTAAATCAGTGCTGAGTGTGAGAAGCTGCTTCTAAAGTTCAAAGTGAAGACAGCACAAATAAAACCAGTAGATGATGGAAGTAGTTACTTTTGGACCATGCTGCAGTTTTGACAGGATAGAGAAATCTTCCAAACATGCTTACTTCAAGACTTGTAATTCATAAGCAGAGTGGTATCAAGAGCTCCATTTCTTCTTGTAGACAAAAGCAGTGTTAGTGTATGCTTTCTGGTTCTGTGGCCAGAGGTGATATAGTCATATATTTATTGACTGTCCTGGTACCCAAAACAGGGTGGCTGCAAGCACATTGCTTCTAGGAGTGGTCTTTGATCTCTGCCAGTTTCCAACTGTATATCTGGGGATAATGTGGGACACCGCCCATATAAAAATGTTGCATGAACTGCTCCATCAGTGTAAAAATACAGTAATCAAATTGCAGCTCTCACACCTCTGCCCCTTCTCTGTTTAGTTTATTAATGGAGATTAACTAAGCCTGAGGAGTTGGCTTATAGGAGCAGCTGTATGCAAAATTTCTGTCCTTATTTTACATCTCCGTGGAAAGAAATGTGCCATGTTAGGGTGACAGCATGGACACATCGCTGAACTGCGATGTGGAACCATGCTGTTTCCAGAGCTGGCTAACCAGGAGCATGGGCAAAGCAAATACAGGATCACTCAACCTGGCTTTCTGTAGGCTTTCATGTCCCTAGAGAAGAAGAACCAAGTGGAAGATGTTTGTGCCTGTGAAGTTGTCAGGGGGGAAGCTGTTTGTACCTAAAGCAATGGCACGCACAGTTGAGATGACATGTCTCCCAGCTGAGATCAGTGGAATTATTTTTGCTTGACACTGGTGTGACTGAGTTCAGACATCAGCTTAACGTAGAGTTGAGAGCTAGGATAAAGTTGCAAAATGCCCCAAGAGGCTAATGGGCAGCCTAATTCTAACAGTGTTCCCAAATCCCTAAGAGGATGGTTATCATAAAAAATAGAATTCACTTCAAACAACAGCACTGTATTTACATTTTATTAAAGGCTAAACTCTAAATTTAAATCTCATTCTCCTTATTCACTTAAATTGTAGTCATCAACTTTCTTCAGGTGTCTTGTTTCAAGACTGGCTGTAGATACTACTTCATTTCCTTGGAAAGGATCAAATTAAAACAAAAAATATTTTAAACAGTGGTAATATTTCATCTTAAGGTAGATATGCATGCAAAGCAGCAAGATTTGTAATATACTTATTCCACACAACTTTTGACAGATTTAAGAAAGAAAATCATGTATATGAATATATATGTTCATATGTAGTCCTGCATTTTGATTACACTCTGTGATGCATTGGTCTACCATGGGCAGTGTTCTTCATGGAAATCTGTACTTGGATTTGAAAGCACAATATGCATTAATTGCAAATTGTGCCTTTCACTGAAGATAGTTTCTCATGTTTTCAAGTTGGGTATCTGAATTTCCTTGAGAGATTTTACTCTTTCAGAAAGTACAAGCATGAAATAAGAAATGAAAGCATACTTACAGATTTCTGGTGTTTGCTCAGTAATTTTTATTTAGGATTCAAGACAAAAAAGTCTGTGATCCTCCAATCATTTAACAGCAGTTGATTCTGCCTTCACTGAGCCCAACTGACATGAATTAATAGGAAAAGAGAATATGTCCATGTGCTTAAGACTCACGCTAAATCTTCAGCACAACTGTCAAAAACAGCAGTACTAGATATGAAGCCCTCTTTAAGAAGAGAAAAATTACAGTGGACTGAAATACAAATCACTCAGAGTTAATTGGCAGTATTAAGTGGAAATCAGTAATATTTGTCTAATTAAAAATATATGATTCACCTTTTAATGTGGAAAAGGGAAAGGACTGCATTAGATGTCTAAAAGAATTTATATGATGCAGGATTACTTTTCTGTCAAATACCGGGAACGAGGTAGCATCCAAATGAGGGATCTGAGGATCACAAATATGGACATTTGCTCAGCATCTTACTACCTGCTGAGGGCATAACATAACTTTAGGCACCTAAATAGCCTTTAAGAGCTATTTAGATGGGAACAAGTGAATTCAAAGTACTGATTCGAAAATACTGTTTTATGACCCTCCTTCCATTTGCCATCCAAAACCACTAAACACTCCCGTCTTCTCACTTTTTGCTCAAGTTTGATTTCCTAATGAAGCAGAATCAAACACAGCAACTTTGCTTTAGTGAAAGGTTTAGTGTTGTAGTTTTTATCTGGTTACAAACAAGTACCACCAGCAGTATAATCACATATAGTCAAAATAGACCTTTGTAGAAGATCCATCAAAGGAAAGAAGTTCAAACTATACCTGACTTCTGTTTCTGAGGAGAACTTCCCAAATGTTGAGCAGTTAAGTAGTTATAGAATCATATAATCATAGAATCCTTATAGTTGGAAGGAACCTTCAAAGGTTGTCTAGTCCAACTCTGCAATGAACAGGGACACCACAGCTAGATCAGGTTGCCCAGAGCCTGATCCAGCTTCACCTTGAAAGTCTCCTGGGATGGGGCATCAACCACATCACTGGGCAACCTGTTCCAGTGCCTCACCACCCCCATTGTAAAAGATTTTTTCCTTATATCTAACCTAAATTACACTCTTTGAGCTTGAAACCATTTCCCCTTGTTCTATTACCAGTACTTGGTTAGAAAGATTTAAAAAAACACAGTATATTTAAGAACAGTGTACAGAATTAAAGAATCTGAATGTCCCATAAAATCAAAAATAAAACTATTATAAAATTATATGGGCATAAAAATAACCCTAAACTATACATTTTATTGTTAACATCACATTGTCCCATAAGCATTTGTTTTGAAGATGAAATTTGATGACCTTGACCTAAAGACTAAACTTGGTAAGTTGGTAAGTATGAAGTAGGGGCTAAAGATTGTTCCCCTCCAGTGGGAAACAAAATCATACAAAAAATACATGATAATATATGAACACGTTATGACTATATACATATGCAATTGTAAACATTATGTAAAATATAAAATGCAAAATATAATTCTTTAACTATAAAAAACTGAATGTAGAGGTGGTGTATTATTGCTCTGGTATATCTTTATTCCTTTTTCTATCCTTTTGCAAGTATATAGCAAATTAAAGCTAACTAAAACTAATCACATCTCAGAACTCATTAAAAGTCAAACATTCTACAGTGTTTTCAGGAGTCATTTAAACCAATTATTTGAGTGATATTCATCATGTTTTTTTCTCCACTTATTACTTGTGTTATTTTAAGCTTGAAAACAATAATAAAATAAATACTTTGGCAGAGTCAAACATAAGATGAAGACTATCCTTAGGATTTATTATTGTGACAAAAAGCTCAAATTAAAACTGCTTGACAGTTTTAGAAGGAAGTTCTAAAAATTATTCAAGTCAATTTAAGGCAAGTCCATTAAATTCTCCAATAAATTATCCCATGACACTCTCAGTACCCAGTGCAAAAGCCCTGCCAATGCACTGTGAGATAATTTAGTATCTAATCAGTGAATTAAATGTTCTTATGGCTATTTGAAAGACTGCTTATGCATAGTATAGATGGAAGAAAAGTATAATAGCTCCCATAGCAAAACCTAGAGTCTAGGTCTTGCCATTTGTTACCTCCCGATGCTCGTCTGTCAGCCTGGAATAGCTCAGCTTATTTTGCAAAGCAGAATTCCTGGAGTAGATGATATTTTACTGTGAAATAGGCAGATACAGTCTCCTGGAAGGTAGAAAGTACAAATTTCCATCCTCTTTAGTCAGAAGAGTCATGGAGCCCAAGTATAAAAATTCACTTGGAGGAAATCACAGAATCACAGAATCACCAAGGTTGGAAAGGACCTAAAGATCATTCAGTCCAACCATCCATCCATCACCAATAGTTCTCACTAAACCATGTCCCTCAACACAATGTCCAAACGTTCCTTGAACACCTCCAGGGTCGGTGACTCCACCACCTCCCTGGGCAGCCCATTCCAGTGCCTGACCACTCTTTCAGAGNAACCTCCCTGGGCAACCTTTTCCAGTGCTCCGTCACCCTCACCATAAAGAAGTTCTTGCGCACATCGGTGCAGAACTTCCTATGCTCCAGTTTCTGACCGTTTCCCCTTGTCCTGTCTCCACACACTGCTGAAAAGAGTCTGGTCTCGCCACTTTGCTCCCCACACCTTAGATATTTATAGACCTGGATCAGGTCCCCTCTCAGTCTTCTTTTCTCAAGGCTAAGCAGGCCCAGTTCACTTATCCGTTCCTCACAGGGGAGATGCTCCAGGCCCTTCACCATCTTTGTGGCCCTCCGCTGGACTCTTTCCAAGAGATCTCTGTCTTTTTTGTACTGGGGACAATACTCCAGATGAGGCCTTACCAGGGCAGAGTAGAGGGGGAGGATCACCCCCCTCGACCTGCTGGCCACGCTCTTTTTAATGCACCCCAGAATGCCATTGGCCTTTTTGGCCACAAGGGCAGCACACTGCTGGCTCATGGCCAACCTGTTGTCCACCAGGACACCCAGGTCCCTCTCTGCAGAGCTCCTCTCCAGCAGGTCATCCCCCAACCTGTGCCAGTGCATGCAATTATTCCTCCATAGGTGCAAGACTCTACACTTGCTTCTGTTAAACCACATCTGGTTTCTTACCGCCCAGCTCTCCAGCCTGTCCAGGTCTCGCTGAATGGCAGCACAGCCTTCAGGTGTGTCAGCCAATCCTCCCGACTTCATATCATCAGCAAATTTGCTGAGGGTGGCCACTATCCCCTCATCAAGGTCATTGATGAAGATGTTGAACAAGACCGGACCCAGCACTGACCCCTGAGGAACATCGCTTATTACAGGTCTCCAACCAGACTCTGCACCACCAACGATGACCCTCTGTGCTCTGCCAGTCAGCCAGTTCTCAACCCGCCTCACTGTCCACCCATCTATCCCACACTTCCTCAGCTTTGTTATAAGGATGTCGTGGGAGACAGTATCAAATGCCTTGCTGAAATCAAGGTAGACTACATCCACTGCTCTCCCCCCANAAAACAAAACAAACAAACAAAAAAAACCACCTCACTTACTAATGAAGGAGGAACCTTTCTTAATTATACAACTTTCACATGAAAGTTAGTCATAATGAACAGGTTTGCCAGAAAAATATTGCTTCCTAAAAAAAGCATTTTTGCTATTTGTACTTGCCCTTATGGGCATCGAATTTCCAAGTGTCTTTCACAATACTCTCCAATCATGGCTCACCATTTGAGAAGGAAATGCAACAAAAAAGAGAATTCATTTGTCTTTATTTATTTTTCCACTCCACATTTTTTCCAAAACACTGAAACTTAGAAAATGAAAGGTTGACATCAAGACAAAGGAAAAAATGGACTCTTTCTTTGCATTCATTTTGTGATACAGATTTTTGAAAACAGTAAAGAATGTGCAAAAGTAAAGAGTTTTAGTTTTATAATTAATTTTCATTTTTCATTCTTGGCTTGTTGGAGTTTCCTTCCTTCCTTCATTTTACACTAATTTGTAGGAAAACCCTTCTTTTAATGAAAGAAAAAAAAAAAAAAAAAGCAGTACCAAATACTTTCTGCAAAAAAGTCTTCATTCCTTAAATGGTCAAAAATGCATTATTTAAAATGTCACTGATTTATCAAGTGACTGAGTTAGAGAATATACCTTCCCACAAATTTTAATGTTCAGCATTCAATATAAACTGCCGGAAAATCTATCATCTGAAATCACGAGTATGAAAGCCAGAATTAAAAGGCAAGATGTGGAATATTTTAGAATGAGCCCCTAAACAGGAAAGATACATAGTTATACAAAATATTGGGAAATCAAGGACATTGGTTTGTCACTTGATAGGGTTTATTTTTCCATCTGTACTGGCAGCTTGAATACTGAAACAATTTATCCTGGCCTTTGCTGTGAATATTGTAATTTAAAAGGGGAAAAGATGCCTGCAGATCTAAGAAGTGAGGCTCTAGAAATCTTGCTTGTTTTGCCATCATTTATGTTATTGCTCAAAAGTAAGTGAAATATGTGAAAGTTTATGAGAACCCACAAAACTAGAGAAAGTAACAATGCACACATATCTACCTCATGTTCAATTTACCCCACTGCAACAACAGCTTGAAAATATGGAAACTTTCTACATCTACTCTATCCTTGTAATTGATCCTATTCTGCAAATTCAATGAAGTTTTGCTGTCACTAACACACTGTTTGCCTTTTGAAGAGGTTGCTGAATTCACACACATTTATCAGCAGTTCAACACATGCACTGAGACCGCTGATTTAAAAAGAAACTTTAAAACTAACTGTATATGTATTCATTTGGCAGTTATTCCTTTTTCTCAGTTCTCTGTGAACTGTGAGCTGGGCAGTACCTGCACTGGCAGGGTTTAGCATCTCAGCTATCAGTGTGCTGGTTTTGTGATGAGATCCTTGTGCAGAAGAACAAAGGGATGGAGCCAATGCATTAGGAATGGCTTTAGCTCCCATCCCAAATTCACACTAGTGTAATTCCACTGTCCCTGTGAACAAGGCCTGAGTTTCCAGGCTCTGATGAAAACTTCCTGTGAGAAGAACAAGAAGCTACCTTAAGTGTGAAACTCATCACCTTGCAGCATGACAGACTGTTGAATATCTTACATATCACTACAGTGTAGCTTAATTCTTATTTTGAGTATCTACTTTTATATTTCTAGTTTCCAACATGAATTTGCATGGCACATTTTGTAAAAAAATACCTATTTTTATACACAACAATTCTGCTTTTACCTTTCTTCCTTGCCTTCAGCTGTTTCCAGAATTGCTCCAACTTCTTCAGTCCTTCTCCTTCACATTCCTGTAGGAGTCATCAGGGTACAATGTCTCATGTCACACAGGTGGAAGCGCACTGAACTTTTGGGAACTAACTGGTTTCTTTTAGAGTCATTCTCCGTTTAGCTTTACTGTTTGTCCTAACGTGTAGAAAATATAAGACTTTCTGATCTTTCTTCAGCATATAGTGACCTTATTTTTGTGTGTGTCTGTGCGTGCATGCCATATATTTACCCTTTTTTATCCACTTAGATTTATGGTTCCTGTTTTTCTAATCAAATTAAGGCAGAATTTTAATTAGTAATTTTTCAGCTTAATACACAACAGATGGGATAAAATTAAAGCAAGCCTCAGAGTGCCTATATAACATATCCTGTATGCTGGACTTGAGTAATGCTGTATTTCTCTAAGCTGTTAATCTTTTTTAACAGTGGACAGGAATTTCTACAAGTTACTGTTTAGCTGCATTTGAAATCTACATTCAGCTTTTTCTACTTTCAAACATGCCAAACGTAGAGAGGCACGATGAATGAAAGCAGCAACACAAGTTTCCCCAACACATTTTATGCAACATGTATTCCCTCCCTGAAATTAATTTTTGGCCACAGGATGGACAGCCAGTGCAATGCTGTTTCAGGTGGACGTAATTTCCCTGTTCACTTATATGAATGGAAATACTAGCATGAAAACAGTAGCCTTGTTCTCTCCTGGGAGAGAGCTATCTCCACAGTCCAAATAGGTGATTGGACAAAACAAATATCACATGACCTCTCACCATATGAACTCAGAAGTCCATAAAGAGTCAAGGAGAAATAACAGGACTGGGCTCTCCTTTTTCTCCAATCATGCATCTCTTTCTCCAGTAACAGCTCTTTCTCACTTTCATGATGTAGCAACAAATGATGTTTCTCTCTCCATCCATTCCTATATCCTTGCCGCTTTCCTTAAGCACTGGAATCCTTGTACAGCAGTTCTTCAGTCTGGTTTTTGGACAAGGTGATTGAATGCATCTGCACTTGTGCAGATTTTCTGGCAATTTATATTGAATGCTGAACATTAAAAATGGTGGGGAAGCAAATGTCTTGACTGGGGCTCCAATTATGGTGTGATTTTGTCATTGTATTACCAGTACTCACTTGGCAGGACATGGAACATGTTGGAAAAAGGCACTTGGCTGTACAAAATGCATTCTATGCAATAATTATCTCTAAGTGTAAATACTTATAATCCTTTATGCTCAAAAAACTGTCAAAAGTGTGGTGAGAAGGTTGCAGAAATATACTCTGCAACTACCCGAACTTCCTCATTTTCTAGTTTACCATCATGGCTTTTTGAAATGTGGACTGTAGACTGTTAGGAACTGTTAAAAAATAAGAAGGATGCGTTGTAAAAGCAACTGTAATGTAAAAGCAGGTAACATTTTTATTTATGTAGTTTTTTTTTTNTCCAAACGTTCCTTGAACACCTCCAGGGTCGGTGACTCCACCACCTCCCTGGGCAGCCCATTCCAGTGCCTGACCACTCTTTCAGAGAAGTAGTATTTCTTAAAGTCCAGCCTGAATCTCCCCTGGCATTTTATATGTTTTAGCCAGTGAACAACTGAAATACAAACATCCTCACAGTTGCCAAGTAAGAATAGCTCTGACCTCTCTTTAGAAAGGTAAAACTTAGAAACCTAAATACAAGAAAATACCACGAATCCTGATCTCCTGGCTGACACCTGCTCTTCTTTAAATCTTTAAAAAGTTTGGCACCTGCATTCATTCTATGGATTCATAATGATCCCTTGTAGCTTAATATGAAATGCAATAAACACTACAGAGTCAGCAGCTTTTCTCACCTAAATGTTAAGGTTACATAGCAGTATCACCATATGAGTTCAATTCAGCATCTATTTCATTTGTCTAGCATGCCTGTATCTTTGTCCCCTCACAAAGGTAAGAAAATCTTGGCTGGGATTCAGGCACCTCACTGGTGATGTCTGTATACACTAGAATGTCCTGCTGGGCCTCAAAGTGAATTTGTAGAGGGGTGAGTCTCCTCTGGGATCTCTGATACTTCTGCCAAGGATCTAGGATATTTTAAGTAACACTATACAATTTTTATTATGTAAGTAGTCCTCTGCTGCGGATATTTTTGAAGAGATAATAATACCTAGTAAATTCAGGTAGCAGATGTGATAAATTTGCAAGGACTGAGCATTATTTTTGTCTAAAATTGGCATAGAAACATATTTGTTATCTTTCCTTCCCTGAGTAAGAGATGAGAAAGAGAACCTCAGAAAAAGGTTTTAAGATTTTTCCTATCCTGTACAGTGAAAAGAATACAGCCAGGCTTTGCCAGTTGGTGGAAACCAACCAACCAACAACACACACGCATTCAACTCATTAATCAAAATCAAAACTGAAGATGGCATGTAAAACACTTGAGCATGACTTCTCTCCCAGGATGATTTTATCAGGCTGTCAACCCTCTGTACACTTACAACTCTGGACTGCCTGCATCTCCTACTAATTCAGCTTTAAGTGAGTAATCACTCTTGGGATGTTAAGAATTATTATGCAGATTTTTGAATAGAAAACAATGCATCACAAAATTCATGCAGGGGAAAGTCTTTGTTGCTGCAGTAAAACTCATACAAGAGAGAACATTTTGCTGCTGTTCCCCTCAGATATTTTTTCTCAAAATGAAGCATTTGTTTCTCCACACAGAACTGCTGGATGAGCTGCCCACGCAGATTGCAATTGTTTGCTCTGCTTGGGCACGAGGGACACATCCCCGCAGTTGTGCTCTGGCTGAACTCTAAGTGCCTCTCTGGCATTACTCCCAGCAGTGTTGCTCCAGCTAAGCTCTCAGGACCTGCCTTTGTGGAACAGCCTTGTTAAACTTTTGGGGAATCAATGGAGGAAGCATCTTCTTTTTTTACCTTCCTATGAATAAAAAGAGGCATAATGCATTTTCCCTAGATTGTTTACTTGTTCTACAATCCACATCAAATCCATTAGGCTTGCCACTCCCTATTTGCCACCTGATTTGGGGATGAGACAAATGATTTCTATGGAGTCAGTACAAATGGCAAAACCATGGAAGCTGATGCCAAGCTTGAAGAGGGAGGAACCTTCCTTTGCTTCCTGACAAAACAGAAAAAAACTTTTGGAAAACCCACGCTGACCTCATCTGTGCCTCTGGCTATGCACATATGTATGTGTAAGATACTTACATGCAAATATTTTCTGTCTACCTGAGTCTGTATGCTAACTGCAGGTCCAGAGGAATTATTTAGACTGCTACAGAGAAAACTTTTATCTTTATATTCTGAAGAATAAACAACCTGCGGTTTCTTATGAATGTATCTACCAATTATCTGTCTTGGGGGCAAAATAAACTTCTAAAAAATTTGTATGCAATGCCACAAAATAAGATTAAGCTATAAGTGGAGGTAGCACAAGGTACGACTGCAGAGTGTAATGCTTCCAAGCCTTCTGAAGGCTGTTGTACCTCCTCCAGAGTGAGGTACTGAAATGAAAAGTAACCTGTCCCTCACCCCCATCTGCTGGCAAGCAGCATGATGAGTGGAAGTACTCTAAAAGGTGTAATTAATCTTGTAATGTGATGTTCTACATTCCCATTCTGCCAGTGCTTAAACTTTAGTTACCTTATGTATCTATACTTCTGGTACATGCAGTCTGAAACTGCAATTTTTAAACCTTTTATTGATGGAAGGAGAGCATCAAGTTAAGTGAAAAATATGCTTTTTCCTCATTTCCAGAGTTGGCAAAATGTGTTTCCTATTCACATACTCAGGATGAAGCCCACCCTTTAAATCACTTTCTTTCCCATATCTTCAACAAAACTCCCTGAAGATAAGCTTTGAGACTCAGATTCACATTATGTGCCTCTCAGGCTTTACATTATAGGCAACCTCAGTTCACTGGAACTTATTTTTACCTTTATATTCTGAAGTTTGAGAATTCATTTCTGTCATTGCTTCACTTGTAATATGTAAGGGTTCACTTGTGGTGAAAATGAGTGAAGTTTAAATAGCTAAAAGTGATCTAAATAACTAACGTATCTGATCCTACATCAAATTCATTTAACGTAAGATAATACAGCAACAATATTATCAAAGAACAATACTGGATTATTGATAATGAAAAGGAAGATTTTTGATTCAAGGGTGGTTGGTGGTAATCCACGTGTGCTTTAGGTGAAACACTGAATTCAGGCAGTTGTGCTGTTAATGAGTCTGCAGTGCTTCTCTCTAAAACCCTCTTGAATTTCAGTGAGTCTATTCATGCAGTCTTTTTATTTTAATCATGAATGGAGTGAAGAATCTAGCTCTTAAATTATCAGTTTTATTAAGTTTTTCATATGCTAAGCCTGGGGGACTGTCAACACCTTAGCAAAAAAGTAATCACAATGAGGAAATTGCTCAGAAAAACAGTTATGTGCAGGTTTTGGTTCAATTTTGGAAATAAACTCAACTAATTCAGTCCCCCATCACCCCTAGCTGGTGACTCCTTTGCTTCTGAACAAGGAATGTATGGATTCATCTTCAATTAAAATCTCACATAGCAGAATATTTGATACTGTAAGGCAGGAATTGTCATGGAAAACTTAACTGACTGGTGCCTGTTATATTACCATTGGCAATGATTTCCAATTTAATTTTAAATTATCTCTCTTCGTGTAGGAACAACTAGATGTCTAGAATGGAGAAAAAAAGTTTAATATTAAAGAATTGTCCATCAAGACTCACATAAATAAAGCAATAATAATAATAAAATAATAAAATTATATTATGAATACATAATAATAACAATCACATCTGTTCATTAACATGATGAGTCCCAAGCACTGCTCTGTATATGGGCTTGGGAACTTTCCTAGGTAAAGTTTGAATTCATAGAATCATATGATCACCAAGGCTGGAAAAGACCTCCAAGATTATCCAGTCCAACCATCCATCCATCACCAATATATCCTACTAAACCATATCTCTCAGTACAACATCTAAACAATTCTTGAACATCTCCAGTGTTGGTGGCAGAGCCACCTCCATGGGCAACCCTTATATCCTTTATTAAACGAATCATGTTAAAAACATATGACTTCCTTTGAGATAATGTTCAGAACAGCAATGGGAGCATCATTTGAATCTAATGAAGTCAACAAGCTGAACTTCAATTTTTTCTTTTGGTGAGAGTGGGAATTAGCAGCAGTTTGGGCCATTCATCTCAGCAAAATTACTGCAGTTCAGTAACAGTGAGTAAGTACCTGCACTCACCATGTATGCCATGAAAATGATTTTTACCTTTGATAATGGAGAGGAAATTTCAAGTAAATTACTCAACAGTAGAATTACCAGGAGCTTGATTATTTAGCAATTGATCACAATTAATTGTTGATCTCTCCAAAAACAGTATTGACACTAAAACATACCCAACAAACCAAAAACATGTAAAAGCTCCATTTCAAAATGAGGATAATATAAGCCATATCTGGCATATCTTAGCCTGAAATGCTTTGACAGGGTGACTGATGAGAATATCTGACTGTATTTTAAATTTTGATAAAAAAATACTTTATCACAATACCCTAAGACTAATTTCATATACATGTTTACCTTTATAGGCCAATATAGGTTTTATAACAGTAGAATAACATTTAGACATGATGATCAATCAGTAGTATTTAACATAAGCACAAAGAATTGGACAGCTAAGAGTTTATGGTACCATATTCCAAAACAAGAAGAAAACCCTAAAACTTTTGTTTTGCCTCAACTCTGCATTATTCTGTGTGACATAACTTCAAGAATGCAGCTATAGCTCTTTAGATATTTCTTCTCTTGTGAAACAAATGTCATTAAAGACAGAGTGCTTCAATTTAGAAATTCTCAAAACAAGTAGTTGAGATATATGACAGTTTCTAGTCTGCCTGTAAAAGTGAATGCAGTTCAATATCAGTAAATCCCATGTATTCCTGCAACATTCAAGCAGAACATAACCTTTCCTCCACATCAGTACTTAAAATGGAGAAAGATTTCTAGTTAGAGCTAAATATTACCTTTGTTTTTGTTGGCAAATTGTGCATGTGCCAACAAGGCAGACTGGCAAAAATATCTGGGAATTTAGGAAGAGTTTGATTACACTGTGTTAAACCAGTTTATTTTGCTTTTTGTTCTCACTCTAGTCTGTTAGCAATAGGCAATGAATTATACTAACCTTCCTACCCATGATGGTAATTGGTGAGTGATCTCTCTGTCCTTGTCTCAACCCATGAGCATTTTTTCTTTAGATTTTCTCCTCCTTCCCTTCTAAGAAGGGAAGTGAGAGAGCAGCATGGTGGAGCTGAGCTGCCCATCAGTACTAAATCACTGTACAGGTACAGATTCAACTCTGACATTCCTGGAGCAGAGCATTTCAATTTTTAGGTTAGGGCATTATCAGTGCTGTCCAGAGCACGTAGTCTCTTTTTTCCTCTAACTCAATGAGGAAGTTACTTTATTTACAATTTTATTTACAATTTCAAATGATTTAGTAAAAGCTACAAATTGCTTGACAGTTTAAACTATGAAAGCTAAATGAATGTTCAGTGCAATCCTGATTAAACCCAGGAGTCTCATTTTTTTATTAAAGCTTTATATGGTATTGTTCAAGAGTTGGTAAAGTTCCACATCTACTTTGTGTCCAGAATGTTCTCTAACACTCCTTCAGACAGTATATTGTGTGGTCTGGAGAGATCTGATGGCAGTAAATGCAGTATTCATGGTTTCTGTATTTCGTAACATTCCAAGTCAATGTCAGCACTCTGTCCATCAAATTCTTCCTGAAATACTCAGAAAGGCAAAAACTAATGACAATACCCTTCAGTCCCTTTATACAGAAAGGTCAGCTGAGTGAACATTACATCTTGTAGTCATTATTTCATATGTCCTTAAAGGAAAAAAAAAAAAAAAAGGGCTATATAGAGCTAAGTATTTCAATGTCACTGTCTGTATTTATGTTTGGTGGTTTTGTCATACTGTTAGCTTTTATGGCACACACTTGTCCTCCACATAGTACTTCATGTAAGAGGTGAATTGTATTATCCCACTTTTGCAGTGAGATGTGGGAAAGGACAGAGAAATGCCCTGTTCAAGGCTATTTCTCACATCACAGGGTGTAAGAAGTGCCCCTATGCTTTTCAAATGCAAACCTTTAGCCAGTACGTTCCCACTGTAACACAATTCACTGCATTGTTCTCTTCCACTTTTCAGCTGTTCCAAGTGAAGTCAAATGTGAAAGTTCTCTTGCAAGAAGGGAAGGGAAGGGGAAAATCTCTAAATCCCAAACAAACAACTAAAGAACCTGGTTCATAATCTTTCAGATACTTTTGAAGAGATCCCACCTTTCTTCCTTAGGTTAATATTTGGCTTAAAATTTTTAATGTCTGAATTTATGAGACTTCTCAAAAGATTTTTTTTTCTTTTAGCTTAATTTTTCAATGCAAAATTATAGCATTCAGATGATTTGTTCATGATCTAACAAGGCTTAGTAAGACAGAGAACTAGAGTCTAGCAGTCCAAATGATTGAAAAATCTTTTATAATAAATTTACCTTCAATTTACAGTACTCATATAGACACTTTTTTTTTTTTTTAATTGAAGTTTCAGTCTTACAAGATGGATCTAAGACTACTGGATTGTTAAAATTAGAAGATGCCCAGGAATTGTCAGACATCTTGGGACCATAGGTGGGAACCACTGACCCCCCCCTTCATGGCATTCTTGAACTGTAACTTTCTTAAAAACAAAACAGGGATTGTTTCCCTGAGGACACTTGTGTTGTCCAGTCTGGAGAAGGCCAAGAGGTGACCTCACTGGTCTCTGCAGTTCTGTGAGGAGGAGAAGCACAAGGAGGTGCTCCTGTGAACCAAGGGGAGGGTGGGAGTAGCACAGAGCTGCACCAGGGGATGGTCAGACTGGGCACTGGGAAATACTTCTTTACGAAGGTGGTCAAACACTGGTAGATACTTCCTAGTGAGCTTATTGGTTCCCCATGACTGTCAGTGTTCAAGAGGCACGTGGTTAATGCCCTCAATAACATGCTTTAACTTTTGGATAGCCCTGAAGTGAGTCAGGCAGTTGGACTTGATTATCTTTGTTGGTCCCAGCTGAACTAGTCTATAAATTAAAGTTTGACATTAGGGAAAGCTTTTCCGCTGGGAGAATAGTGCAGCCCTGGAACCGTTATCCCAAATAGTCTGTGAAATCTTTAACCTTGGAAGTTTTTCAAGACTTTGCTAGACAGAGCCATAACTGACCTGACCTAGTGTTGGCAATAGTTCTGCCTCAAGTGGAAGGCTGATCTACACAACCTCTATCTCTGTGTTTCCACAAACAAGACAAATGGTTGTTTTTTTTCACTGTTGTTTTTTCAATAGCATACTTGTATATGATTTTCTTTAAAATGTCTGAATATATTTTTTGACAGAGAGAAAATGGTTGGAATTCTTGAAAGAGCAATGAGGTGTATAAATAAAAATATGAACCGTAAAGATGCAATATTAACAGACTTTAACTTGAGAAGCAATCCGACTCTCACTGAAGTCTATGTTATAGTTCTTACTGACTTCACTGCTGCATCTGGGCAAAAGACTTAACACATTAAAAGTCACCCTAAACAGACATGTAGGTCATAGAATTTGCCCTCTGAGAACAGTGTGGATATTTAACTTTTAATTATTTGCTGTGCCACCTAGTGAATCCCTGACTAGCTGTGGAACATAAGCAAAGAAAGCCTTCCAGGGAGTAGAGCCTATACTGATGTGAGACCGACCTATACGTGAGTGGCCTTCAGTAAGCCAGCCACTACAGACTTCAGTCTTACTTGTGCCAGGGACATAAAAATATTTAATAACCATTTGTTTTAATTGGACATATCTGTATTTTATGATCCTTGCATTTATTGAAACTGTAATTCTGTTACTGGAGGAATGCCAAGTAATTATTTTAATTTTTACATGAAGTACACAGTAGACTTTTTGTAGTTTATGAAATCCCACTCATAGCCCAAACCTGCATGTGCAGACTCTATTAGCTTTGTCTCTAAATTAACTCTGTTTGCATCCCACTCCCATAAAGCCCAGATTTGTTTATGGAAGTATTTATAAACTGTAATATTGACCAGTCAATGGAACTGCAATTACTTTTCAAAATGTATTTGAAGTTGGTTTGATTGATATATTGATATTGGCAAGTTATTCTTTGCAGACACATAAACAGTTTTAACTTAAGGGTTTTAACTTAAAAAAACAAAACAAAACAAACCATAACAAAATAGAACCTTTTGGTCCAGGCCAAATAATGAATTTAAGCATTGAGATATCTAACTTTTAGGCCCTTCGCTTGTAGAGAACTTGAATTGCAGAGTTGGCTGCTTGCAGAATGAGAACTTGAATTGCAGTTCAGCTCCTCACACAGAGTAAGAACTAGCAGTCTGGAAGTCCTGTGCAAAAAGCCAGGAATCATCTGCTAGCTGGAGGTGAAGAATGAGCACAAGGTCATGGCTGCAGTCCTGTTTATCCTTCTGTCTAGGAGTTTTGAGTTGAGCCCTAAGGGAATAACACCAGCAACAGACTGTTAGCAACATCACTGCAAAATAAAGACTGCTAGCTATTTCCTACGTGGAGAAATTTTATGACTTCAGTTGCATAGATTACTTTGGCATGAAGTTCTCAATTAATTATGTTATGTTGTATTGGCAAGAACTGACAACAAAGAATTCATATCTGTTTTCTGAAAATAAGTCACTTGAGTCTGAAACATAGTAGAGATGGAGACTGTCATGCAGAGACCGTTCATTCATGTTCTTTGACAGGTGCGTAACGTATTGAGCTGTAGAGCTGAATGACATCTGTTGAACTTTATATTGTGAAATGTTTAACTTCAACTTCTCTGCTTATACTGCATGCTGAATATAAAACACTCCCCATCTTCTTTAACTGTGTATCAGAGAGAAAAGAATCTATGCTGACATTGAACATGGAGTCTGAAGGACACAAATCTCCATGAGGCTGTGGTTATCTAGGTCCATAAGTCTTGTCCTTTGAATTAAGTTAAAATATTAAAGGGGCTTTTCCAAGACTTGTGCATCATTTGGGGTCTCTGGTGCATCCCTCAGCTTCTATGCTGTATCCTTTGGCTTTTGTATATTTTTTTTGCCTACCTTCATGGAAGGGAGAATAGCTTTAATGACCTTTAAGCACAGCTTAATTGATACTCAGTCCTCATTTTCCATGTTATATTTATACAGCTGATCGTGCTTGTGTAATTATTCAGTACTGTATCACTAGACAGGAATAGGAAATCATATTTCCCCAGTCTTAACTGAGAGACCCAGCAACTCATTTTAGACCCTAGTTTACTTTTACTGTCTCTGAAATTTTGGGCAGTGTTTGCACTTAGCCACCCATCAGCTGCACGCATCTGGGCTTCTTCCCACCCATACCTCTCTCCTTCTCTAGGCAAATTTAGACTATGTAAGACAGTTTTTTTAAAAGACTTCTGTAGATAAGACCGTTCTCTACCAACCCTATCATATCAATTTCTATCTCATTTAGTTCTGACAAATTCTGTGGTATGTTTGGAAAACTCCTTTGAAACCTTAAAGGACAATAATGTACTGCATAAAGATTCTTTAACCTATTTCAGGCAGTGGCCAGTGGATTAGAGGACATGTTTTAGGCTCTAATTTTAGATTTAAGCTCCGTAAGCATTATTTCAAATACTGGTACTGCTATTATCTTCTTAAGGGGTTGTATTCCAGGTGATGCAAGGAAGCCCTGAGGAACAGTGCAGGGTGCTGGCAAGACTAGCAGGGAAGGGCAACAGATCTGCATCCAGCAGCTTCCAGTACCATTCATCATTCAACCCTATATCTTTCTGGTTTTCTTAAAAAAACAAATCATGGCTTTTATCCTCTGTACCGGCAGTGCCAACTGCTCAGTCATCTGAGCTGAGCCTCCTTCTCTCTACATATCTTTAGATCAATCAGTGTTTTCTATGACACAAATTATTAAATATTTCTTCTGATAATGGAGAGCTGGAAGAGAGCAGGAAAATGAACAGTGAATTAATCACCCATCTGTATTTGTAAATAAACAAAATTTTTGCTAGCAAAGAGTTACTCCTAGGAGATCCAATTCAGCTTTTTTTATTTGTGTTTGACAAGTTTGCTCCATTCTGATACTGGAATTCATACAAGGATTTCCAGGACAAATTCAGGTGTAAAAATCCAACAAAAAGTATACAAGAACAGGCTGTTAATGTTGAGGATGCAAGATTTTCCTTTAACAAACTCATGAAGTAAATACCTAAGTGCTTATTCGTAATAAAGAACTATTTTTAAAGTGCCTAATAGCACACTAAAAGTGGCTTAATAAACTGCTTGACATTTATAGGTCTCTTCTGAGGAGTCGTACATAAATGTCTTAACTAAGGTCATCAGCCAAATACACTTGCATCTGCAAGCAAGCCATGTGAAAAAGCATATAAAAATAGATAATCTTTTCAGTTTATAAAGCATATAAAATTACATGCTTGTTGTTTGCCCAGACCAAATGCTTAAAGCCATATCAGAACAAAACTAGAATATTCACGTTTAATACTTCCTTTTAAATGTTCTCAGAATTCATTATAATTACAGTGTAAAATGTGAGTACTTCAAAATTTGTGATGTTGATCTGATATTCTGACAACCCAGACTGTCTGCATCATTTTGCTGGACTTTCCATCTTTGGGAAAACACCCAAAGTGCTTTTCAAAATGTGAAGCTCATGCAGCCTCCACCTGGTTGCATGTTCATCCCACCTTGACAGTTTGCATATGTGTGCAACATCTCTGAACCAGACAGAGATAGCTCTGAGGGATCCAAGGAGGTAGCGTTAACTCATCACTCGAAATGGACAGTTGGAATGAACATTCGGGAAGAGAAAAAGGCCAAGGACATCCAAGTAGCACTCGCAGTGCTAAAAGATCTCAAATATCCTAGGAAAGCATAGCAGGCCTTGATAAGGTGGTATCTTTTTGGGTAGTACCACTCACTGAAAGCAGATTTGTCCCCATGTCTGCACATCCATCTCCCAGATCATTAATTTATTCCTCTCTATGCAAAACACTTCCATTTCCCCTGGAATATGGAATATGAAGCAAAGACTGAACCAGAGTGTATCATTCATTAAAGTATCTAAGTATATGCTTAAGTCTTGGTCCTACAAGAACTGCCTATAAAACACCTGGGTAATGTGCTGAATGGAAATTAACCATCCTAATATCTTAAAGAGGTCACCTGTAACCTTCTGTTCAGAGAATAAATTATCAGAGAAGATATTTTATACAGTTGCTAGCTAGGTCATCTATTTCTGTGTGTTTTTTTCTTCAGCCTTTGTGAGTGAATCTATATATTTTTCAAGCTTTATTCAAGTTAGTCAAAAATTTTAGTAGTGGAACTGCATTTTTCATTTAAATCTTCATCGAATAGCTATAGTGACATGTCTTAAGAGTCCCATGACCCAGAACAGGGTGTGCTTTATATTAAAGAATATGCAACTGTCCTAATTAATATATGTAAACCCAATATTAATTCTCTTACAGTCCTCATGAACAGTAAAGTATTATCAAATATACTTTTTATATCTCCTCGTTTCCCATAATCTAGCTATACAGTGAATTAACTGAAGCAATGAATAATTTCTGTATAATCTCAGCAAAGAAAAATAAGGATTGTATAACATGTATTTCCTCAGAAATTAGCATTTCCCTGCCATTTGCTAAACAGCACAAAATGAAAAAAAAAAAAATAGCATACTTTTTCATATAAAAAAATAAATTGTGATTTCTTTCTAAGTTTTGGACTTAGGTTTTTAATTTTATATTGTCATCACACATTTAGCAGACTAGCAAATTACAAAATTGCAAACAGGCTCTTTTTCTTTATAGTTTAAAGTAGCAAACTATCAGGATTTGAGAAGAGAGTCTGTTAAGATTTGGTAATAAATGTTATATTGATGCAATCACATGTTAAGAAGAGAGTAATCACAAAGAAACACATGGAAAGAGAAGTGGAGCTCAAGCTTCAGTATTATTATTACTTTGATAATCAAAGGAAATTGGTAGACTACAAACAGGAGGGGAGCTGACTCTTTACAAGGGTAGATAATGGCAGGACAAGGGGAAATGGTTTTAAGTTGAAGGAGGGAAGATTTAGGTTGGATATCAGGGGGAAGCTCTTTACTGTGAGAGTGGTGAGGTGCTGGAACAGGCTGCCCAGAGAGGCTGTGGATGCCCCGTCCCTGGAGGTGTTCAAGGCCAGGTTGGATGGGGCCCTGAGCAGCCTGGTCTAGTATTAGATGTGGAGGTTGGTGGCCTTGCCTGCAGCGGGAGGCTTGGAGCTTCATGATCCTTGAGGTCCCTTCCAACCCAGGCCATTCTATGATTCTATGATTCTATGATTACTAAGGATATTTTTTCAGTAGTGAGATAAACTAAAATACCTGGTAATGTGATCAGAGGAATTTTTCATCAAATGTTATATTTTGCTCTGGATTCAACATTGTAAAAGAATGCAAGCAGCATGACTTTTATGATTGCCAACCTACAGATTACCTGAAGTTATTTTATTACTTAACATTATTTGACAGTTAGAATCACTATTTTCCAGACAAAAGGATTTGTTTCTTATTCTTTGTGACTATAATTTACTATAAACTTTATTGCAGACAACTTCAGGAGCATTATTATTATTATCAGAAAATGTATCATTGTTCACAAGGCTCGTGAGCCCAGCTCCCTGGGTTCTCCAGTGATTCCTGTGAGGAGAAAGTGTAAAAGCCACATGCTGAAGATGGGAAGCTCACAAGGCATTTTTGACAGATGACAGTGGATTTTGTATAAGCATAGGTCAAACTCAAAAGCAGCTGTAAAGAAAGTCAAAGTCAGAAATCAAACTGTTACTGAATGTGAAATGAACTCTTCAATGAATTTGCTGAAAAAAGAGAAAGGAATTATGTAACTGTAATTTAGTATTGTCTTTCACATGCATACTATTTTATTACCACGTTTCTGCTTTTTCAAAAAAAAACAAAACAAACAAACAAAAAAAACCACCTCACTTACTAATGAAGGAGGAACCTTTCTTAATTATACAACTTTCACATGAAAGTTAGTCATAATGAACAGGTTTGCCAGAAAAATATTGCTTCCTAAAAAAAGCATTTTTGCTATTTGTACTTGCCCTTATGGGCATCGAATTTCCAAGTGTCTTTCACAATACTCTCCAATCATGGCTCACCATTTGAGAAGGAAATGCAACAAAAAAGAGAATTCATTTGTCTTTATTTATTTTTCCACTCCACATTTTTTCCAAAACACTGAAACTTAGAAAATGAAAGGTTGACATCAAGACAAAGGAAAAAATGGACTCTTTCTTTGCATTCATTTTGTGATACAGATTTTTGAAAACAGTAAAGAATGTGCAAAAGTAAAGAGTTTTAGTTTTATAATTAATTTTCATTTTTCATTCTTGGCTTGTTGGAGTTTCCTTCCTTCCTTCATTTTACACTAATTTGTAGGAAAACCCTTCTTTTAATGAAAGAAAAAAAAAAAAAAAAAGCAGTACCAAATACTTTCTGCAAAAAAGTCTTCATTCCTTAAATGGTCAAAAATGCATTATTTAAAATGTCACTGATTTATCAAGTGACTGAGTTAGAGAATATACCTTCCCACAAATTTTAATGTTCAGCATTCAATATAAACTGCCGGAAAATCTATCATCTGAAATCACGAGTATGAAAGCCAGAATTAAAAGGCAAGATGTGGAATATTTTAGAATGAGCCCCCAAACAGGAAAGATACATAGTTATACAAAATATTGGGAAATCAAGGACATTGGTTTGTCACTTGATAGGGTTTATTTTTCCATCTGTACTGGCAGCTTGAATACTGAAACAATTTATCCTGGCCTTTGCTGTGAATATTGTAATTTAAAAGGGGAAAAGATGCCTGCAGATCTAAGAAGTGAGGCTCTAGAAATCTTGCTTGTTTTGCCATCATTTATGTTATTGCTCAAAAGTAAGTGAAATATGTGAAAGTTTATGAGAACCCACAAAACTAGAGAAAGTAACAATGCACACATATCTACCTCATGTTCAATTTACCCCACTGCAACAACAGCTTGAAAATATGGAAACTTTCTACATCTACTCTATCCTTGTAATTGATCCTATTCTGCAAATTCAATGAAGTTTTGCTGTCACTAACACACTGTTTGCCTTTTGAAGAGGTTGCTGAATTCACACACATTTATCAGCAGTTCAACACATGCACTGAGACCGCTGATTTAAAAAGAAACTTTAAAACTAACTGTATATGTATTCATTTGGCAGTTATTCCTTTTTCTCAGTTCTCTGTGAACTGTGAGCTGGGCAGTACCTGCACTGGCAGGGTTTAGCATCTCAGCTATCAGTGTGCTGGTTTTGTGATGAGATCCTTGTGCAGAAGAACAAAGGGATGGAGCCAATGCATTAGGAATGGCTTTAGCTCCCATCCCAAATTCACACGAGTGTAATTCCACTGTCCCTGTGAACAAGGCCTGAGTTTCCAGGCTCTGATGAAAACTTCCTGTGAGAAGAACAAGAAGCTACCTTAAGTGTGAAACTCATCACCTTGCAGCATGACAGACTGTTGAATATCTTACATATCACTACAGTGTAGCTTAATTCTTATTTTGAGTATCTACTTTTATATTTCTAGTTTCCAACATGAATTTGCATGGCACATTTTGTAAAAAAATACCTATTTTTATACACAACAATTCTGCTTTTACCTTTCTTCCTTGCCTTCAGCTGTTTCCAGAATTGCTCCAACTTCTTCAGTCCTTCTCCTTCACATTCCTGTAGGAGTCATCAGGGTACAATGTCTCATGTCACACAGGTGGAAGCGCACTGAACTTTTGGGAACTAACTGGTTTCTTTTAGAGTCATTCTCCGTTTAGCTTTACTGTTTGTCCTAACGTGTAGAAAATATAAGACTTTCTGATCTTTCTTCAGCATATAGTGACCTTATTTTTGTGTGTGTCTGTGCGTGCATGCCATATATTTACCCTTTTTTATCCACTTAGATTTATGGTTCCTGTTTTTCTAATCAAATTAAGGCAGAATTTTAATTAGTAATTTTTCAGCTTAATACACAACAGATGGGATAAAATTAAAGCAAGCCTCAGAGTGCCTATATAACATATCCTGTATGCTGGACTTGAGTAATGCTGTATTTCTCTAAGCTGTTAATCTTTTTTAACAGTGGACAGGAATTTCTACAAGTTACTGTTTAGCTGCATTTGAAATCTACATTCAGCTTTTTCTACTTTCAAACATGCCAAACGTAGAGAGGCACGATGAATGAAAGCAGCAACACAAGTTTCCCCAACACATTTTATGCAACATGTATTCCCTCCCTGAAATTAATTTTTGGCCACAGGATGGACAGCCAGTGCAATGCTGTTTCAGGTGGACGTAATTTCCCTGTTCACTTATATGAATGGAAATACTAGCATGAAAACAGTAGCCTTGTTCTCTCCTGGGAGAGAGCTATCTCCACAGTCCAAATAGGTGATTGGACAAAACAAATATCACATGACCTCTCACCATATGAACTCAGAAGTCCATAAAGAGTCAAGGAGAAATAACAGGACTGGGCTCTCCTTTTTCTCCAATCATGCATCTCTTTCTCCAGTAACAGCTCTTTCTCACTGTCATGATGTAGCAACAAATGATGTTTCTCTCTCCATCCATTCCTATATCCTTGCCGCTTTCCTTAAGCACTGGAATCCTTGTACAGCAGTTCTTCAGTCTGGTTTTTGGACAAGGTGATAGAATGCATCTGCACTTGTGCAGATTTTCTGGCAATTTATATTGAATGCTGAACATTAAAAATGGTGGGGAAGCAAATGTCTTGACTGGGGCTCCAATTATGGTGTGATTTTGTCATTGTATTACCAGTACTCACTTGGCAGGACATGGAACATGTTGGAAAAAGGCACTTGGCTGTACAAAATGCATTCTATGCAATAATTATCTCTAAGTGTAAATACTTATAATCCTTTATGCTCAAAAAACTGTCAAAAGTGTGGTGAGAAGGTTGCAGAAATATACTCTGCAACTACCCGAACTTCCTCATTTTCTAGTTTACCATCATGGCTTTTTGAAATGTGGACTGTAGACTGTTAGGAACTGTTAAAAAATAAGAAGGATGCGTTGTAAAAGCAACTGTAATGTAAAAGCAGGTAACATTTTTATTTATGTAGTTTTTTTTTTTTTTCATGTTACATTTAAAGAGAATTAGTGTTTTCACAAATATTATGTTTCTTTGCAAGCATCTAATAAGAATAACTCCTCCTCTTGTTTTGGTACCTTCCTGTGCACTGCTAGGAAGAAAAAGCATAAAACAGAATTATTTATGAGACTTTATAGGGATCTTTACTGAATTGCTTGTTTTTCTAAGCCTTATTTTCAGCCTTTGAAGAGTAACTAGAGTGGGGTAGAAGAGAGCTCTTAGGATTTGGACAACCAGAAGCATACAATACATGAAGACAGATCCTCAGGAGGACCAGAAGGATACTTTTGCAAATAAAACCTATGAAAGCCTCTGATACCATCCTGTTGAGCTAAATAACACAGACTCATTGTCTTAGAAAAGGAAGCATTACTTTGTGTTTAGGCGATTAGCAGTGACACCAGAAAAACAGACTTCCCTGGGCAAAGCCTGGACAGTAAAATTTCCTTCTGTCTCAAATTAATGCAAGACAATTAGTGCTAATTTAATTGCACCTGACATGTTAGTTGCTATGGGTTGATCAAATGCAGATATCTGAACACAAAGCATTTGTGCTACTGAAATCCGTATCCTACTTAAAATGAGAACAAGGAGTAAAACTGAAAAAAAATACATGAGATACAAATATTTCTATAAACTCCTTTTTTTGAAAAATCAGCAAACACCATGAGGAGAACTTTTTTCATTAGTGTTCTGCTGGAGATAATTAGTTTTAGTAAAGACAGAGGGGATTAGATCAGGTAATGTGTGTTTTTAATGATGATAAATGAACATTCTGTAGTTTACTTTTTAAAAATATTTATCTATTTTGATAACTATCCAAGACAAAAACTCATTTCAATTTAAAATCCCTTCATCCCTTTGCACCAATGGTAGCAAGAGGATGATTTATTTTTCCTAGAAATATCAAGATATATTGCAAGGATTTCACATCATAAATTATTTTAGTCCATTACCCAGCCAGTATGCATCCTGATTAGAAAATATATAGTGGCAAAAAAATAACAGGCAGCTTGAGTTTTGCATCAATAGCGAGAATTATTTTTCACTTGCTGTGTAGCTTTTATAGCTTTGCTGGATGCTATCACAGTGTTGGCAAAATGAAGATACAACCATAGTAAAATTGCCAAGAAACGTGGTGGAAAACAAATATTTTATATTAAAGCAGTTTATAGATTTTGAAAAAGTCTTTTGGGCACAAAACACTTCTCGGATATGAAGCAGAAATAAACTTCAAGCCTTAAAAGATTCATTCATCGACGCTAAGGGAAGACTTTTTTTTGCTAAAAGAAACACCGACATTTTTTCCAGTAGTTGTTGTATATGATCTAGAGCAGTTTTACCTTTCTTGCAGACTCGTCATGAGAGTAGACTTAAATTACCCATTTTACCATAATACTTCTTCTTCTACTGTAACTTAAGTGGTGGCAATTATTGACATAGCAGTTCTACCAAGCTAATGTGTTAGAGTTGAAATGCTCTCTTAACGAAGAAATTTGAATCAAAGAATAAGGAAATTTTACACAAGAGGAGAGGGTTACTAGCTGGTGGAGATGGTAATCATAGCTTAGAACTGCCAAAACAAAAAAGAAAAGAATACATACAGATTTTTACAAAGTATAGAAATTTATCAGGTAATCACAGTTCTTTAATCACTGAATGGCAGTTGTCATTTCACTGAAAAGTAGACAGCAGAGTTTTCATGAACTCTGCATGAATTATTTGTGCATTACAAGAGATACACAGGTCTACTTTTACATGATTTACATCCTTCTGTAATTTTTGTACTTTCAGTGGGAAAAAAAAAGTTTGTCTGAACTATTCATAAATTATGACTAGTTTCAACTAAAATCTAAATTATTTGTAAAAGGGAAGAAAGTAGAGTAACATTTTATAAAAAATGCTTTTTGTTTTCAATTTTAAAAGATTATATATTTTTCCTTTCAAATGCATATTTTGAGGGGTTTTTTTTTGAGGATTGCAGATAAACAGAAAGAAAATTAATGATTTTCACTTAATTACAGGCATTGTTTGAGTATGACTTGATCTAGATGTTTTTTTCTTTTCATAGAATCATAGAATCATTTGAGTTGGAAAAGACTCTTAAAGACCTGTAAGTCCAACTTGCCTGCAATGAACCGAGATACCTACAGCTCCATCAGGTGCTTAGAGCCCCGTCCAGCCTGACCTTGAGTGTATTCACGGGTGGGGCATCCACCACTTCCCTAGGCAACCTGTGCCAGTGCCTCAGCACCCTGACAGTGAAAAACTTCATTTTTATATCCAATCTAAATCTCCTCTCTTTTACTTTGACACCATTTCCCCTTGTCCTGTCACAGCAGACCCTGCTGAAGAGTCTGTTCCCTTCTTTCTTACAGCCCCCCACGTCACTATTAGGTCTCCCCAGAGCTTTCTCTTCTCCAGGCTCTCTCAGCCTCTCCTCTTAGGGAAGGTGTTCCATCCCTTGGATCATTTTTGTGGCCCTCCTCTGGATGCACCCCATCAGTCCCACATCTCTCCTGAGGACTCCACATCTGGATCCATTACTCCAGGTGAGGCCTCAGCAGCACCAGAGTAGAGGGGCAGGATCACCTCTCTTGACCTGCTGGCCACACTTCTGAGTCAGCTCAGGACACGGTTGGCTTTCTGGGCTATGTGGGCACACTGCAGGTTTATATCCAGCTTGCCAACCACCAGTACTCCCAAGTCCTTTTGACAAGTCTGTACTCCATCCTTACACTCTCCCAGCTTGTAGTAACAGTGGTGGTTGCCACAAACACAGATGCAAAACCTTGCACTTGGATTTACTAAACTTCATGAGGTTCACCTGGGCCCACTATTTGAGCATGTTCAGGTCTTTCTGGATGGCATTCCATCCCTTTGGCCTGTCAACTGTACCACACAGCTTGGTGCCATCTGCAAACTTGCTGAGGGTGCACATGACGCCACTGTTGTCATCACTGATCAAGATGTTAAACAGCTCTGGTCCAAGTCCTGACCCCTGAAGGACACCAGTCATCACTGATCTCCATCCAGACATTGAGGCATTGACTACCACTCCCTGGGTATGATCTCACAACCTCGTCTATCAAACACTCCACTTGTCAAATCCATATCTTTCCAATTTAGAGAGAAGGATTCTATGGGGGGCTGTGTCAAATGCTTTACTGAAGTCCAGATAGATGACATCAGTTGCTCTTTTTTTGTCCACTGATACAGTTATGCCATCATAAAAAGCAACAGAGTTGGTCAGGAAGGACAAGCACTTGGTGAAGCCATGCTGGTTGTCCCATATCACCTTCCTCTCTTCCATGTGCCTTAGCATAGCTTCCAGGAGGATTTGCTCAATGATCTTCCCCAGCACTGAGGAGAGGGTTACAGGTCAGTAGTTTCCTGGATTGTCCTCTCTACTCCTGTTAAAAATATAGTTTTGTCTTTTTATTGAAAAAACATTGTTCACTTCTCTTACCTCCCTCCTTCCTCTGTTTTTTTTTTAAATCCTGAATAAAAATTATATTTACTGACTAGTCTGAAATCTTACTTTATGTCTGTGTTTCCACCTCTTCTGACAGTATTTCATCTGGATTATTCACATTGCATTTTAAAATGTCATTAATAGTTCTGCTATGTTTAAGATACTGTGTGTGAGACCTTAGCAGTCAGTCTCTGGGTTAAGAGGTGTAATACTCATCTGCATGAGGTAAACACCAAGCTCCATCATGGCAACGACATAAATTTCAGTGGAAATTTACCTAGCCAACAAAGGTATCAAATACTCCTACTTTATTAGCTTACCTGAAATGCACAGCAATTTGTCTTAGCTCAGTGATGAGGTAAAGTAATAACAGCAAAGGGAGGCTCATGGCTATGTGAATAGATTCTCTCCTGAAAGCCTGTTTACCCAAGGTGAACTTCTGGCCTCATTGAAAGTGACAGCAGAATTCCCATCAACCTTATCTGTAACAGAGCAGAGTTTGAAAAATGTTTATTTGCCATTGAAAGTCATGGAGCTGCATTTATCCCAGGGCAGACTCAGTGTGAGCACTTTCAACATTACATTCATTAGATTTAGAGCACTGAAATTCTGGCACTTTGTTAGGATTAAACCAGAACAGCTCTCTCATCATTGATTTTAATGAAATTTAAGCAAGTTTAGCTTGTTCCTATGTTAGAAAAAGGGGTGAGATACACTAGAATAAAATGTTTTTATACTGATACTGCTTCTACATTTCAAGTGTACACATACCAAGGCATGGAAAGAATGGAACTGGAATTGTGTTGTTTTCGTAGAAGATTTATCTTCCAGCAAACCGTATATACCAATATGAAAACAGTGATGGCCACACTAAATATTAAATGGGACCATTTAAACATATACCTGGCTACATCAAGCTTACCCATGAAAGCAGCAAATACAAAAGCAATGTTCTGAGTTCCCTGTAGTAAATTCTTGCTGCCCATGATTGTACACTGCCATATGTAAACTGTCTGCTTTCTAAGGCAGGCTGGGAGCAGGAGAAAAGCTAAAGGTCAGTAGAAGTTGAGTAGTAATGGAAAAAATTCCACTGTAGTGTAGACAGCCTGTGCCACCCACTTCCTCATCAAAACAAATCTTCAGCAATGCAGATGTTTGCAGTTGGGTGACTTGAGATAACGTATGTCTGGATTTTACTTAGTGTCACAGAGATAAAGAGAGGGAAAAGAAAAAGCCGTGTTTAAATAATCAGAATATCTGTCATTGCTACTTGCAGTAAAAGAAAGATTCTTCGATGGCCTGTGAGCTTTTAAGTACAAAGTTTTACAAAACCCAGTGAATAGCTCTGAAGTAATGATCCAAAGATGAATAATTATGAATTTTAGTGGTGACCCACTGAGACCAGTGGTGGCCTTGGCCTTATGCATGACTGAGTCAGATGATCATCTGTCATTATGTAATCTCAGAGGTATCATTCTGTAAAACAGTTTATTTCCAAGACTAATTATATATTCTCCTCTGAAAAACCCATCAAAGCTAAAAACTAACTGGGGGGAGAGGGGTGGGGGAAGGGGAGGTGGGTTTGAACACAGGACTAGAAATCAGAAAGTAGTGTCTTGACTTAAGTCTTCACTAAGATCTCAGCGGAACAGTCAACAATTCCTGGGTATTTTATATTGAGTGACTCTATGGATGGTTATTTGCTTAGTGTCTCTGTGATTTAGTTTACTACTTCTAAATTGAGAACAGCTAAAAAGAATGTTAATGTCTTTTTATCCATGTAGCTCATCTATGCTATTTGCCATAAACAACTTGTGCATTAAGGTTAAACACATCTGCACTGCATGCTGAACTGGCATATTAAAAGCTTAATGCAAGATTGAGCATGCTAAATTTCTGGACTCCCTGAGGTATTTCTTTGCTAATTTGTTTATATCATAATATATTTGTACCTTATTATTGAGTTATTACATATTCTGTTAGTAAAAATTCAAGTAGTATTTTAAAAAGAAAACGCCAGTAAAAATCCATTTTGTAAAAAACCCTGAATGTTTACATTTATTCTTCTCAAATGCAGTCGTATCAGTCATAGTGCTACAGTTAACACAAAACAGCATGTATGTATAAAATCAAAACAGGAGACTGTGTTTCACACTGCTATGAAGACTTAGATAAGAAATGAAAGAGCTCATAAACATGAATAATGGTATGAACTCAGTTTTCACCTTGAGTGTCAAACACGTCACTTACTGAAAGTCAAAGGCAAAATTCAGAAACCATTAAAAAAGCCATTTTAAAAACATCAAATAACTGTTCTAATTTCTCAGTCATGATAGTCATTGAATTGAATTACATCTAGGAAAAGCAAAATGATTACTTTTTACTACAGAAAGATATTCAGAGACAAAGAAAAGCAAAATGATTATTTTTTACTACAGAAAGATATTCAGAGACAAAGTACTAAGAAAGTGAATCCTAAGTTATCCTTTTTATGATTTTTAATTTTTATTTTAGATTGTTTGCAAATATTTAACATTTTGTATGATTTTGTACACACAGTTATAATACATGTAAGTTCCGTGCTTACGGAATCATAGAATCATAGAATGGCCTGGGTTGAAAAGGACCACAATGATCATTCTGTTTCAACCCCCCTGCTATGTGCAGGGTCACCAACCACCAGACCAGGCTGCCCAGAGCCACACCCAGCCTGGCCTTGAATGCCTCCAGGGATGGGGCATCCACAACCTCCTTGGGCAACCTGTTCCAGTGCGTCACCACCCTCTGTGTGAAAAACTTCCTCCTAATATCTAACCTAAACCTCCCCTGTCTCAGTTTAAAACCATTCCCCCTTGTCCTATCACTATCCACCCTCGTAAACAGCCATTCCCCCTCCTGTTTATATGCTCTCTTCAAGTACTGGAAGGCCACAATGAGGTCTCCCTGGAGCCTTCTCTTCTCCAAGCTAAACAAGCCCAGTTCCCTCAACCTTTCTTCATAGGAGAGGTGCTCCAGCCCTCTGATCATCTCAGTGGCCCTCCTCTGGACTTGTTCCAAGAGCTCTGTGTCTTTCCTGTACTGAGAGCCCCAGGCCTGGACACAGTACTCCAGATGGGGCCCCACAAGAGCCGAGTAGACGGGGACAATCACCTCCCTCTCCCTGCTGGTCACCCCTTTTTTAATGCAGCCCAGAACACAGTTGGCCTTCTGGGCTGCAAGCGCACACTGCTGGCTCATGTCCAGATTCTCATCCACTGGGACCCTCAAGTCCTTCTCCACAGGGCTGCTCTCAAGGGGTTCTTTGCCCAGTCTGTATAAATACCTGGGATTGCCCCGGCCCAAGTGCAGCACCTTGCACTTGGCCTCATTGAACCTCATTAGGTTCACATGGGCCCACTTCTTCAGCCTGTCCAGGTCCCTCTGGATGGCTTCCCTTCCCTCCAATGTATCGACTGTGCACCACTCAGTCATAAGGCCACTTAACACATTTGATGAACGTTATAGTTGATGCCAATTTTAAGAGAATGCACTTGTGAAAGTTGTTTGACCAAAAGTACACAATGTTTATCAATATTACTTATAAATTGGCAATCGGTTTTTAGAATTGGGAATCCATGTTCAGACTAGTCAGGCAGGACCTGCCCTTGGTGAAGCTATGCTGGTTATCACGTCACCTCCCTCTCTTCCATATGCCTTAGCATAGCTTCAAGGAGGAACTGTTCCATATCTTTCCTGGCACAGAGGTGAGGCTGACAGGTCACAGAATCACAGAATTGTAAATGTTTGGAAGGAATCTATAGAAATTATTGAGTCCAACTCCTTTGCTAAAGCAGGTTTCCTTCAGCTGGTCGCAGAGGAAAGTGCATAGGTCCTCCATAGAAGGAGACTCCACAACCCCTCTGGGCAGCTTGTTCCAGTACTCTGACACCCTCACAATAAAGAAATTCCTCCTCTGTTTGTATGGAACTTCCTGCATTCCAATTTCTGCCCATTGCCCTTGCTCTATCCCTGCATGCTGCTGAAAATTGTCCGGCCCCACCAATTTGACTCCCACAGTTAAGATATTTATAAACATTGATGAGATCCCCTCTCAGCCTCCTCTTCTCCAGACTGATCAGTACCAGCTTTCTTAATGGTTCCTCATACATGAGGCCCCTAATCATCTTTGTGGCCCTCCGCTGGACTTTCTCAGGAAGATCCCCGTCATTTTTGAACTGAGGAACCCAGAACTGAACACAGTACTTCAGGTGAGACCTCATCAGGGCAGAGTAGAGTTGGAGGATCACCTCCCTTGACCTCATGGCCACACTGTTCTTGATGCACCTCAAGGATACACAGCTGGCTTATGGCCAACCCGTTATCCTGCAGGATTCCTAAGTCCTCCTCAGAGCTCATTTAATGCAGGACATCCCCTAACCTGTACTGGTGCATGTAATTATTCCTCCCCAGGTGCAGGACCCTATACTTGCTCGTGTTGAAGTACAACAGATTCATCTCCGCCCAACACTCCAGCCTGTCCAAGTCTTGCTGAATCTGGTGTGTCAGCCGCTCCTGCCAGATTCATAAAATCAGCAAATGTGCAGAGGGTTGACTCTATTCCTTCATCATCCAGAACCATCTGGATCATGAGGTACTCATCACTCCTAGAGGACAAGGAGGCCTTTGAGGACCTGCCAGCTCCCACTGCCATGTTGGAAGTGAGGGTTGTAAAAATCTGCATGGACATCCAGCACATGGATTGTCTTTCACATCGCTATTGCCTCTGCAGAAACACACCACCCACTGCCTTGGTGTGCTCACACCCACTATTTGATCTCCATACTTGTGCAGCAAGCATTGATGAATGTCAGTGGGTGCCATTTTTTCTGCCTGGAGGAATTCAATAACACACTTGCTTCATACGCACTTCAAAGTCAGATGCCATTTTTTCAGACTGCATCACTGCTGCCATCTGTCACACACAATGAAATATAATGTAAAATTCATGGGAATGTTCAGCCTCTACTGCTATACCACCATCATTAGCATCTAATGTCCTGCACCACCAAAAAGAAAAAAAAAGAAAAAAAAATAGGAAGCACTACTTTCAGAACAACCCTTGTAGTAAATGTAGAATCAAATACAGATGTATCTGTGACTATTCAGAAAATTATCACTCTCATGCTGAGGGACATAACATTTTAATGAAGGCTAAAGTTTTCTAAATGTTGGCGAGGTGACTGAGAGAAAATTACAGTGCAGAACAGGACAGATTTGTCAGATATGCTCAGATATTGAACCATATTTTGAAGATGTGCGAAGGTAAGTGCTGAGTGCTTCTAGCTTTGTGCTCAGATTGATGACTATCTGGTAATTGCTAGGAGTTAATCTATACCATATGATAAAATCAAGGTCAAGGTGCATTATTGTTAAGCATTAATTCAGTACTTAGCATTGTGAATGCAGCTGTATTTAGCTTGTTCTATAAATATTACCCTTAGATAACTTTCCACAGAGCTTACCTTAGCTATCCCTTGAGATATATATTATTTGAAAAGTAATCCACCTTTCAGGGAAGAAACTAAGCTATTTTTGTCATTAATAGAGAATGTCAATGAAACCTTTCTAGATAAGTTACCAGTATGTTAACATCTCTGACTGCATAGTACAGAGAATATAAGACATTGATTTGATACTGTCAGTAATTGTCCTCTGATTTCTCTACTGTTACTACCTGATGAAGTCACAAAAATGCATTCTCTACATTAGTGAGTGAAATTTGCCTTTCTGGTCAAGACTTATGCTTAGTTTTATTTACAGAAATGTATATTATCTGGAAAGAGCATTTGCTGTAGAGTAATGGATGCACCCAGATATTAGTGAACCAAAAGACTTGGCAGATGTTTTGTTTCTCAAGAGAGAACATTGCTGCAAACATTCACTGCAAAAAAAATTATTTAGGGAAAAAATATGAATCCATTAATGATATAGGCTTTTAAAAACTTATGATTTTTTCTGCACCAGCTCTTAACGCTTTCTAAGTTAATAATCTGAAAGCAACGAAGAGGAGAAATAAATGCTGTAATGCTTTATAATCTTTCTCTTAGCAGCTTGTAATTATGTTCCTACATTGCTTCAAGTAAATTCTGAACACTTTCTATGGCTAGTATAAAGGCACCATTTTTTCTCCTCACGTAAAACTCTAAACTAAAGCTAATTCAATTCACTTTGGAAAGCAAAGAGCATAAAACTAAATAATTGGATGAAAAATCAGGGACTGATGAGTGATGAGTACCTCTCTGCATTAGCATCCATTTTCTGGCTTGTAAATTCTTTCCTCTTTTAGTCTTGTAATTTTATTGGAGTTATTCAGGCTTGGTAATCAGGTTTTTGAATATCACTTTATATATTGATCTTCAAATCAAAATAGATTTTTAGCATTTTAGCTACCCAGTGTGATCTCTGGGTGATTTTTGGATACAAGTATTTGTAAAAAGCTGCCACTTAAAAAGTTAATCTAACAGTGTTAGCTCTAAATTCTGTTAGAATTTTGTATTCTCATCAATTCATTGAAACATAAAACTAAACGTGAATTTTGCCAATCATAAAAATTAAAAATGATCAAAATTTTGCTAATGAAGGCCTGTTCTTGAGTAAGAAGTTGATCCAGAATTACAATATTCTGTTTTCCCAGAAGTTTCCTTAGGACACCCTCTTAAGAGAGAGTATGTGAAGAAGGGTTGAGAATGGGATTAAAATATATGAGTGTATAGTGAGATTTAGATACATGTATTGTAGATGCATTTTAGCATATCGTGCAAGTCACTCACCCAGTCTTTTCATGAGCACAAAGTACTGGTTTTTTTGTAAAAGATGCATTTAAACTGCTGTATATTTACAATGGTGTTGATACATTGAGTTTCCATAACATCTGTGATGTAGTCACTCTTTCGTATATTCATTTTGCACATCTTCATGAGGAAAACCTAATGAATAATAATTTGTTTCAAAGGATCCTTACAATGTTTTGATTATTTCACAGATGCTTTAATAAATAAAGCATCTTAAAACTTACCACTTTTTGCTGAGATTCTTTGCTGTACATAGAAATTCTTTCACCATTTTTGAGTGTGCTTTACACAAAAAAAAGTTTGTTTTTCTGATTCTGAGACATAATGCAATGGAGTACAATATTAATTAGAAACAGGGATGCTGTACTATTCCTTGGCACAGAAAGATCTTTTTTAATATAGCGATGATATCATCACTATGTTTCAGTACCAAAACTGATTACTGCTTCCCTGTTTTGATGTTTCACCTTTCCAAGCTGGAGATGTATTTTGTCTGTTGAATATCATATTCTACAGAATCAGAGAAACCTTGGAGTTGGAAGGGACCATTAAAGGTCACCTAGTCCAACTCCTATGCAATGCACAGGGACACCTACAGCTACATCAGGGTGCTCAGAGTCCCATCCAGACTGAGTTTTAATGTCTCAAAGGATGCTCACATCTCTGGGCAACTTGTGCCAGTGATTCACTACTTTTATCATAAAAAACTTTTTTCTTATATCCTGTCTGAATCTTCCCTATTTATGTTTGAAACCATTTCCCCTTATCCTAACCCAACAGACTCTATTAATGAGTCTGTTCCCTTCTTTCTCGTAGCCCCCCTTTAGATACTGAAAAGCCTCTATCAGGTCTCCCTGGAGCCTTCTCTTCCCCAGGCTGAACAGCCCTAGCTCTCTTAGCCTGTCCTCACAGGGAAGGTGTTCCATTCCTTGGATCTTTTTTCTGGATGTGCTCCAACAAGTCCACATCTCTCCTATACTGGGGTTTCCACATCTGGATGGATTACTTCAGGTGAAGTCTCACCAGTGCAGAGTAGAGAGACAGGATCACCTCCCTCGAGGGATTCTGGACAAGGCTCAGGGGAGACATTATTGCTCTTCACAACTTCCTGAGAGAAGGTTGTAGTGAGGTAGAGGCTGACCTCTTCTCCCAGGTAACAGTGACTGGACAAGAGGGACAAGTGCCAGGAGAGGTTCAGGCTGGATATTAGGAAACATTTCTTCTCAGAAAGAGTGGTGAGGCATTGGCACAGGCTACCCAGGGAGGTGGTAGCGTCACTGCCCCTGGAGATGTTCAAGAAACATGGAGATGTGGCACTGAGGGACATGGTTAGTGGGCATGGTGGGGGGGGTTGACAGTTGAGCTAGAGGATGTCACTAGTCTTTTCCAGCCTTTATGATTCTACGATTCTTTTTATGTCTGAGGAGATGTTCACTGAAAAATAAGCTGTAGAGAATCTCTTTTAGTGGATTTTAGTTTTTCTGTCATATGCACTGAAACATAGGGCAAAGCATCTGGTTATATTTCACATCCAATTCTTAAAGAATAAATATTTCCTTCAATTTAAATAATGTCCTTTATAAATGCTGTCATCTAAAGGATGGTTTGTATTGCAGTAACAATGCAGTTTGGTTTGTGATTAAATAAAAATCATAGTCATCATTTAATTGCATACAGTTAATGAAGTTGTAGCTTGTGGTTCCATAATTGTCCAAATCTTGGAAAATGGAGGTGACAGTCTGGAAGACAATCAACTAGTGTTTTGGTCATCTCAAGGCATAGTTAACTACTTCTGAGCCTTTTGTAACAGAGGTCTTGTTTCTGATAAACTGCAGAAGATAGAAATGCCCTATCTCATCAGATATCTGATATCTGTTTATCCAGCATATCATCACTATTTGAGAGGTTTTACAACACAGCTAAAACTCTTCAGCTGCAATTTAAACTTTAAATACAATTTTGTCTGACCTATTTGCTCTTTATGAATCTGTTTTTTTTACAACTTAATAGTTTCTTTTAGGAGATTTTTATTATTTTCTTTATTTTTTACAGTATTTTTTTACAATTGGAAGTTATACTGCAGTATTTATAATTCTCCTATTATGTATCAGTTTAAAATCAGGCACTGTATTAACTTCTTTTAAGGTGTTTGAAGCCTTGTTTATTACCTAGGACCTTCAAAAACAACTATTAATATCACAGAGATCCATTTGTTGTGTGCTACGTTCTGTGCTAACGCAATGCCAAGTCTAACCATGAAATGCACTAAAACAGTTGGAAGAGTGCAAATATCAAATACTTTTGTGAGATTTTACTATCAATTATTTCATCATAAATTAGATTAGATCTGGTGTTACAAAAGATACATATAAAATACAAGATATACCTTAATGAGAGGTGAGTAGCAGCAAGGAAGCACATTACTGGCCTTAAGAAGAAAACTTGTCATAAACTGTATTAACCACTGCTTTCTGGTTGTAGGCTACTGAAGAAAATTACCTATTCCAATAATGTATATAATGCAAAACAGCTTCATGTGTGCCTTATGCTTGCCATTAGTCTTTTTTTATTTTAACACTATAAGCTTGGCCATCAGTTAAATAAAAACTATTACAAATTATCTGATTTTTTTTCTTTTTTATTATTTTTATTTTGTAACTATTATGTTGTTTGGAAAATAGAACAAAAAGTAGAGATTATTTCACATCAGTACTTGCAGGCAATTTTTTTTGACCAGTCAGCTTTACATAGAGTTGCAATGCAGGCTTGGCAGGTGCATATTTTACTCCAAAATTCCATGGGGAATTGAGATTGGGATTTTCCAGATGCTGCTGCTAGCTTTGTAACATTTGTAGCATAATGAAATTAAATGACCTTTGTTAATTCCACTCTTTGTGGAGCACACCTGGGATTTATAGGACCGAACAGGCACTGCTGAGGAACTACTTTTGGTGTTACAGCATTGAATCTGGAATAAAGGAAAGCTCTTTCATGAGCTCAGCAAAAGCTGTGAGGTGATTTCTGCTCCTTCCTTCAAATACCACTGAATCTCCTGTTGCTGAGTTCAGTGTTCTCAAGTCTAATTGTCTAATATGTCTAATTACTTAATACTTCATTAAATAAATGAAGGACATTCTCTTATTCTTCTGGAGCCTTTTGGAGATTCTTGTTTGCTTGTTCATTTGCTGCCTGTTTTTTTGTTTTGTTTTGTTTTTTTTGTTTGTTTGTTTTGCTTTAGATTTTATTTTCTTTGTATGTGTGCATGTATGTTTGTGTTTAGCAACAGATGCCATCAAATATAGTTTTGACAATAGTCAAATTTAGAAACAAACAATACCAACATATTAGGAGTAAACATGAAAAATAAAACACATGAAAGACCCTGCAAATAAATAGCACCCAAATAGCAGAGAAATTAATTTTCAGATATCAGAAGGACAGAATCTGGGAAAATAAGTACTTTTGTATACCAGTAATTAAGTTACTTACTAAACTTTTCTAAGCTGATCTAATCTTTGCCTTCCACTGCAAGGAATTCTTCAGCATTTGGGAGTATTTTGTGAGTGGTCTGTTTCAAAGGGATTGTAGTAATCTATGGAAAAAGATTTTAAGAGAGATATAAGGAAATTTTCAAACTCTTTACAAAGTAAAATTAAATATTTTGTATTTGCTTGAGCAAAAGGAAAGTATTATTTCAAATATGGGCAGGAAGTCTTATTCATTCTCAGCAAACAAGCTGCATGGAAGGATCAAGACAGAATACAAATACTGAATATTAGAAAGTAATGAAATCTAGCATAGAGGAAGTTCTCAAATGAAGGGCAAGTGAAAGAAAAAAGGCATTGTTTGAAGTATGGAATCCAAATTTCCTAATATTTACCCTTGTATCACTGATCAGAAAGAGGACTTCCACCTGAAAGATTAATTAAACTGTAGTCTCAAAGTAGTGTTTCTTAAATTGCTTAATCCTTATTAGCATGAGAAACTCCTGTTCTATGCCAGCAAATGGGTTTTATAATAATGCTTGAAGTCCTAAATTCTGAGAGGACCCCATTGGGCCAATCCCAACACAACTTCATGAAAGAAGACAGTCCTTGCTCTCATGTATCCAGCAAGGTTTCATCATAGGAGATGATACACTGCTTAGACACATACGTCAGCTGAATTCAGTCTCAAATTACTTCCACTTCAAACTTCTTGGAGAGCACAGCTCTCCAAAGATACTACATGTTGTTCTTGCTCTCCAAGGCAACGCCAGCAGTGCAAACACATTTTATGGTACAGATACATTTCATAGAACCACAGAATGGTTTGGGTTGTAAGGGACCTTTAAGACAACCTAGTTCCAATCCCCTGCTATAGGCAGGGACACCTCCCTCTAGACCAGGTTGCTCACAGCCCCATCCCGCCTGGCCTTGAATGCTTCCAGGGAGGGTGCATTCACAGCCTCGCTGTTCCAGTGCCTCACCACCCTCACAGTTAAGAATTTCTTTCTGATATCTAGTCTAAATCTACCCCCTTCCTGTTATTTTCTCATCTTAATTTGTAATAAAATTGTATATTTCAGATGACTGGTAAGTACCATATTTATTTGAATATTCTGAGAGGATAAGAATAATGACCCAGCTTACTTCAGTCATGTCACTAAACCTATTGACAAGATTCTATTAAGCCCAGCACTGTGACATTGCTTGGAATTGCTTTGTATTTTTCTGTCTGCTTTGTTTGAAAGGAGTCTAAACTTTCACATCACTTCGTGAGTCCATTTTTTTCTTCAATGAGCATTTTAGCATTTAATGTGTCAAAAGGAAATATTGTCTTTAGCATCTTTCTTGAAAGATCTGAACCAAAAAACATTAATGTTTTAAAAACAAAGATTAAATCCCTTGCCATCAGTCATTCATGCTGGAATATTACTGAGATACCCTAGAAAGCAAACAGCAATTACACATGTGAAGAGATGCAGAGATCAAGTGACATTCAAATTAACAGAATAGTTTTAACTCTTTAGGAAAATTTACCCAGTGATATTGTACATACTTCACATATTATCCCACTTGCTAAATTTGGTTCATTTCAGATGTGAATAAAGGAGAAATCACATATTTATGCTTTTATGAGAAACCTTTTTCATGTCCCAAAATTTCAGAGTGCAACAGCCTTCACCACTTCGGCTAGGTGCTAACTGAACTTTGCAATGACAGATGTTTTCCATCTTGCAGACCCTGTGAACTTTCAGGTTTCTGATGTCTGTTTAGGAATGAGATACAGTGAAATTTATTATCACTCTGTTGAAAATTGTGGGTGTTTGTTGTATTTGCAGATTTTTAGCAGGGAAAAAATGAGATCTCTACGTAGTAGAATATAAATGAATTTTGAGTATTTCTGTTTGTTTCTTACTCTTGAAGAGTATCTAGTTTTTGGATAGAGGAAGAATGATTAAAAAAGAAAACAAAAAAAACCTGTGCTTATTTAGCTGAATAAATATTCCTGACTCCACTGTCTTAGTGTCTGCTGCAAATAATAGCAGTGTATATGAAGGTAAAAACTTTATGCTGTTTAAAGGAATACATTATATGTCATTCATAATTCAGTAAATTTCTATCTATGCTTTTCAAATGCTGTAATCTCTTCCACAGTTAAAACTGTACTCATTAGTATATCAAGCTCATCAAGCTATCAATACAATGCCCCTTTAATATAATTTCCTCATATGCAAATATGTTCATGCAATTATGAGATATTATTATTGAAGTAAATCAGAGCTGTGTGCAAAACTACAAGTTACGTGATAACTGATTTCCTCTTGTGTGCTTATATTCCCTAACCTCCTAAAGGGACAGAACAGTTGTTTCTAAACACTCGAAACTTCAGCCGTTTTATTTTTTTTCCTTCTTCAAAATCAATATAAAAACCAAATTACCCTTCTATCAAAAAATTAATCTAAAATTTATTTTCCCAGAAGTTTGAGGGAGTCCTGAAATTCCTGAGTAGTATCTATCATGTGATAAGAATAGCTGGTTTATTTCCAAGACTGTTCCCACGACAGAAAATAGCTTGCTGCTGAGCCATACTTGCTACCATCTCCATGAAAATAAAGAAAATGAAGAAAACAAATGAAGAAATCAAACTAATATTGTGCATTAGTTGCTATGGATATTCACATGGTATATCAAGTACATTTTAGTATCTGTTTTATCTGTGACTGTAACATCACCTCAGTCTTCCTGGTACTATCTGTGCCCAGCTGTGGAATCTCAAGGCAGTTACCTCCCTGCTTTTACACCTAATTCACTTCAGAGGCTGCTTTCTGGGGAAGAGTACTGCATCCAATGGCTGCGACTGCATTGTTTTCTGAGCTGCATGCCCTTCAATTTACACAGACAAAAATTGCATCCTTATATTGCTTACAATCGAAAAGCCTTTTCTGTTTTCCTCATATTTAATGTCAAGTTTATTTATAGCCAGGTCATCCTGATTGAGATACAAATTGCAGAGCATCAACACACTTTGAACATTTTGTTATATTCCCAAAATTGTAGGGATTATTAAAACTAAACATGAAAGGCCAGACATTCTCAGGTATTCTGTTACATCTGAATGTAATTTGTACTGGACATTATAATCTGAACATATTTTATATGTATCAGACAATGCCAAATATATCAACGATGTTCTTAAAATATTTGTAAGCATTGCAGTTATATGTGGTTTTTTTATTTGTTTTTTATTCCTCTAAAATAGAACAAAGAGCATCATAGAACTTCCTTCCTTTATAGCAACTTCACCATATTTAATTAACAAAAAGCTGTGATTATTACAATATATTTTTTTCCCCTTTTTCAGTTCCTCCTGCACTTCTGCTCTTTTAAGACAATACAGTATGGAATTCTGTGGATTTTCTACAGATACCTTCAGCTTGTTGTTTTTGATGTATTCTGACTACTTTTTCCAAACTCTTTTCACTGTAACTAAAAATATGTTGTATATCTGTTTATTTCAAATTTTCACTTTTATTTTCTTTTTAAGGATGTTTGCATTTTAGGTACACTTTATTAATTTCTAAAACCTTAACTTTTTTTCTTCCTAACTTAACTCCACTTAATATTTCCCAATTTTGGCGCACATTTCAATATCCATTGTTTCCCTTTCATTAAATTTTACTTGCAATACTCATTAGCTTTTGATATATATATATATGTATATATATATAGGACAATTGCACTCATTATTTTTTAATAATATATGTAATATATATAGATATATAATATTATCTGTTCCCCACCCAAACAACTAGTATTAGTTTTATAAGATATAAAATCTTTATATGGTTTATATTTGGTTTATAAGATATGATATTTGATATTTCTGTTGTTCTTATCTTTTTTATCAGTTATTAGCTCTCAGAAGAGAGAGTTGAAAGAGGATGTCTGATCTGGACTGGTTTAAAATTGATGACTTAGGGCTAAAAAGGCACTTTCAATGACTTTCAAGCAGCCATATGGTGCCTGAGTGGAGATACTCTGAGTGGAGAAATTGCATGCATTTAACACCAGTTTTTTTGCATACAGACTTCGATGTGTTTATTGCCTTCATAATCACTATAAGAGCTTTCCTGCAAGCTGTGTTAAACACTAATGTTTTCTGAATAGATACCATGGCCGGAGGATAGTGTTGGGGTCACCAAGCCCTTCTGTCATGCTTGTAGTCTGAACTAGATATACAGATAAAAACAAAATCAATAAAATCAACTTTGTGTTTCAGGAGGGAATCTGTATCTTTGGTTTGTGCTATAAGTCTGTTGGTTTTGGGAGACCTGTAACTGCCTCGGAACACCACCACCCCTGAGATTTTCCTTTGCTTATGGTATGCTTCCTCAGAACAGAATTTTGTTTGTAGATGCAGAACTTGGCCAAGTCAGTAGTAACGCAGAGAAGTTCAAAGAGCTTCTGAGTTGCATGAATTTTTCAGATAGCATGGTTCTTGCCTCCCTGGCACTATCTGTATGATTAATTTCATCAAAAAGTGAGACAACTAATCTAGATAATAAGTTTCTGAGACGGGGGAAATCTGCACACAGGGAAATCTATCTCATCTTTTTGTATTCACCTTCCCTTTTCAATGGGTGTTTGCTTTTTGTAGTTCTCAGTAATTGGAAAGCTGTTGGTGTTTAGAGTAGAAAACAAAACAAAATACAAAACCGCAAAGCCACAAAGACTTCAGACAACTGAAGCACAGACTCCTGATTTTTGGCCGGTTCAGATGTCTCTTTAGGCAAGGAAGTTGTGCCAGAATGAGCAACAAATAAATTAATCATGTCAGAAGTTCTTAAGTCAAAAGTAATTTTGAAAACATAATCTAACAAATCAGATCTTCAAACTTAATTTGCAATTATATATCTCTCTTGAGCAGAAAGCTCCACACTCATTATTTGTCAGATTCCAGGAGTGAGTATAGGTGCAATTTGGCCTAAAAAGCTGTTGGCTGGCAAACTGAGCAAGAAAGTAAACAAATATGCTGGTCTTGGCTTTGGGAGTTATAGGCACATTTTAAATAGAATTGCCTCTAAACACAGCTGCGAAACTGAATCTCTGATGTAATAAAGCTGTCTGGTTTATGGCAGACATACATCAGCGCTGCTCTGATGGCTCAATCCGTTAGAATCACAGAATGACAGTAACTTCTTTGTGTATTACAAATAAATCATTGCTATCACTCAGCATGTTTAGATAAATCATAAATCATCTGTGTGAGTTCTGCTTGAGAAATATAAAGCTCTTTGAGTTCAAGAGAGTTTAGAATTAACTGAGAAAAAATGTGAAGACCTTATCTATTTCCTCCATCAACATATTTATTTCACTCGAGGGACTTCAATAACCACATGCATTTAGAAAATTAAAGTCAGAAAACTAACACTTTAATAATTTTCTCCTCCTACATCCAAACTCATCAGAATACTAGTGAACTGTAAGAGACTTTTAAAAGGAGAAAAATATCTCTTTTTAAAAGTTTATGCAAGACCCATTTACTGCTGTTTGAATCCAAACAACCTTACTCTAGGATGGAGTTGAAAACATAATGATTTTTCCAGGCAAGAGTTCATCTGCATTTATAAAAATGGGGAATCATTTTATGTCATTTTGCCAATGCAGTTTAGTTCATTTAAATGGCCTCATCCATAGTTATTCTCTAAAACTGTCAAAACGGATTTGACAGATGTACTTTTAAGGGCAAAAATTCACTTGGATCTACAGCTCCTGCTCATTCCCTGTTGATATATCTATCATTATTGATATATCACTTTCCATGTGGTAAAGACAGGACAGGAGGTAAAATACATGATACATGCAAATATACAGATGTAATTATATGTACGTACACAAAGACAGTTTTCTGTCAACTTGCTGACAAGAATGTGGGAGAGGATACTTGTCAATAGAAATTTAACAACTTATGCATATTCAAAGAAATCTAGGGTTTTTATTTGATCATTTGGGTGCTCTGGAGCTACCTGTATACCATAAAAGCAGAGTCTGAACTAGATGAAATGACTTAAAAGACTCCTCTCAGTTATCTCAAAACATTTGGGGTGGTCAGCAGGGACAGGGAGGTGATTGTCCCTCTCTGTTCTGCCCCTGTGAGCTCCCATCTGGAGTACTGTGTCCAGGTCTGGAGCCCCCAGTACAGCAGCTGTTGAAGGAGGTCCAGAGGAGGGCCACAAAGATGATCAGAGGGCTGGAGCACCTCTCCTATGAAGACAGGCTGAGGGAACTGGGCTTGTTCAGCCTGAGAGAGGCTACGAGACCTCATTGCCACCTTTCAGAATTTAAAAGGGAGGATAATCAACTTTTAACTTGGGTAGACAGTGATAGGACAAGGGGGAATGGTTTTGAGCTCAAGGAGGGAAGGTTTAAATTGGATGGCAGGGGGAAGGTTTTCACAGAGAAAATGGTAAAGTCCTGGAACAGGCTGCCCAGAGAGGCTGTGGATGCCCCATCCCTGGAGCTCTTCCAGACCAGGTTGGATGGGGCCCTGAGCAACCTGTTCTAGTACCAAATCTGGAGGTTGGTGGCCCTGCCTGCAGCAGGGGAGCTGGAACTTAATGATCCTTGAGGTCCCTTCCAACCCAAGCCATTCTGTGATTCTATGATTCTATGATTCTATGACTCTATGATTCTATGATTTACTACTCCAATGAATCAGATCACATTTTGGGATACTATGATTTTTTTTTTCTTAAAAACATAGCTACGCCAATTAGATGATATGTTTACATGATGTGAATTTCTTAGAGTGCTAGTAATATAACAAATAAATCTAAGTTAAAGGTACAAAAGTACCAAAGGAGGAATTTTATTTCAGAAGTTAGGACTAGATTATGTTAGCACTGAATTAGTGTATGCTGCAAGTCTATTCCTTTCATCACTGTTTTCAGTCAAAATGATGTGGGTCTCAATCTTTAGTTTAGAGCAAAGTAGCAGGTCAGCCTGGTCACGAGTTTAAATGGGCAGAGCTTCCATTCTAGTGGAGAAGTCCAGAAAAGATTTGGAAGTTGTCATATCCAAGTGGAACTCTCAGCTGGTTAAGTGTGGCTGGTTTCCAGATTCATTTCAATTTGCTTCTCAGAGAGTCTGGGATGAAACTGGAGAATGAGTTTGTGTTGTCAGCATGTTCTGATTTGGACAGGTATGGAAAATTGGTTTAATCAGTTAAAACTAGACTAGAGCCCTCAAAAATTCCTGCTACAATCCTGGTGTGATTCCAGTTGCAAATGAGCTCCTGTTCTCTAAAAAACACAATTACAGTTTGAGGAGAACCAAATTCTTAGGTTTACTGAGTGGTGAGCAAAATAAAACTCAATGGTTATCTCCCCTTACAGCTGCAGTATCTTTAGTCATCCCTGATTACTGAAAAAGTTGATTGCATGTATTTCTTTGTATTTATTTTTGTATTTATTTCTTTGTATTTATTTCTGTATTTATTTATTTTTGTATTTGCTTATTTATTTATTTTTGGGATGTTACTGGAGATTTTGGGCCCAATCTTGCATTGTTCAGTGCTGGAACACCCTGGTGGGCACCTGGGCCACACAAATTCCAGGTAGCAGCCAGGAAAAGTGTAGAGGGATAAATTCCAGCTTCAAGTCAGAGTTGCCGTATTTTACTTATTTGCATTGGTCAGGACTGGCATCAGCTGCTCTGGAAAGAGCTTTAGTCCCTGATTAACATCTGTAAATTAACTAGATTGTTAACTGCTTTTGGAAAAGGGGCTGTAGTGCCATCTGCTGTCTGTCCTACTAATGGTCAAAATATTTCCCAGGAGATTTTTCTCCAGTGTTAGGGATTGGCTACTGCAGTGTATGTTACTAAAGCTCGTTGGGAAATCTGTGCTGGATTTAAAAGCTGAAGGAATTAGGAATAGCACAAAGTGCTTTGTTGTTTGTTTGTTTGTTTTTCTGTAATTACTTCAGAGTTTAATATGAAAATCACAACAAGACCTTTAAGCTGAGAATCACATTGAACACATCTACTACAATGAGCCTGCCCGTTTTGTCCCCCTCTTGATTATCTGCGTTTCTGAGCTTCTTCCAATCAAGTTCTACTTTTTAGAATTTAAAATAAGTAAAATCAAAGTAGCCTTGGAGAACTATGGAAAAAATCTAGGTGGAAGAAGGAATCTCCAGTATAGAAACCCTGAGAAAAGAGACATGGGAAATTTATGAGAGGCTACAAGTATGAAATTGAACTACTGACATTTCATTAGCAGAAAGAAATATGAAAGTGCTTGCAATGACTATACTGATTAATATTTTTACTCCTCAGATTAAGACAAACCTGAAAGATAGTTTTGGCCCGTGAAATTAAACAACAAACTTTTGGCCCAAGATTCACACTTATATTTGGAAGAGGAAGTAAACTGGGGACACAACATGGGCTCCGGATTTGACTCTCAACTGTTTGCTCCTATTGATCATCAGAATGTATGTGTTTTTATGGATTATTCCTGTGTCAGCCAGCACTTTTCCTGGAAATGGCTATGCATGTTTAGGATAGCATATCTAGAGTTCATCCAAAAAAAGAGTAATTTCGTTATTGTTTGAGGGAAAGAGACTTAAACCATGTGGATGTGAAATCTGCTATGTCAGCTGGCCATGGGCCAATGAGTGGTCTCTGGACCATATTCCAAACAAATCCAGAACATAATCTGCTTTTTTTGTTTGTTTGTTTGTTTTTGTTTTTAAATTTATTTAATACAATTGGGACTGTGGATATTCCTAACACTGAGAAATAACTGTCCATGACAGATTCATATTGAAGGCAAATATAAAGAATGGAAAGAGCTTGTGACTATTGGCATAGTCTTCTGAGTTTCTCTTGATGGTCTCAAAATGACTATATTAAAACAAACAAACAAACAAATAATCAAAAAAACCAACAACATTTTCATGACATCCAGCACATATAATGCAGAGACAATTCTTTGATGATAAAAAGGAATAAGGAAAGTATTAAAGTTACTGGGTTATTCACTGAAATTTAAACTAAGATGCTGATTAGTGAACAAGACAGTTTATCTACAGTTATATTCTTGAAAAAAATAGTTTTGCTACTGTCAGTTTAGTTTGCTTGCTTAGTGTTATAATGTTATGCTCTCTAGTATTGTCTACTCTAACTGCTCATGACAAGGATAATTAGATAAGTGATCATTGCTGGGCTCCGTTTCATGCAGTACACCAGTATAGGCTTCACATACAACATCCAGAACTAAACTGCAGCAGAAAATGAATGACAGATAACTTTAAAGAAACATAACTAGAAGTAAAGTCTCTCTGGTATTACTTGCTGTTTGGGGATTCAGGCTGTGCCATATTACATGAGGTTTTGTATTCTTTTCTGCTGATCCTCAGCCTGCCTCACTTTGAAAAAAAACTGTCTTTCAGAAGTTCATTTTCCTTTTTGCTCTTGTTGTTTTTTATTTTCAGTTTATTTGTTTAATGATTACATCTAATAGACCCGAATAACATATGGAAACAACATAGGGTGCTCACTTTTCCAGTACCAGCTGACAGTATTGCAGGTTTTTTTTTTGTTTGTTTTGTTTTGTTTTGTTTTGTTTTTCCTGAAGGTTTTATTATTCTGTAGACTCAAGTAAGCCTACAGATCCCATCTGGTTTTGGAGTAGATAAAAAGGGACTCATGGTTAGGCTGTATTGTAGAAATCCAGGGTAGGCTATTTGCACCTAGCTGGATAGCTGGATGCCTTGCCTTGACCTTTCTTAAGCAGAAACTTAAACTTGAATTCCCTTCTTCAATATTTATTGAATACACCCTCTAGAGAGCCTAGAAAGCATGGCTCTGTGTCCATAAAATGCAGATAAGATATGACTGTGGACCAAAGCTCAGGCTTGTAGTGGGAAAATGCTGTAGACAGTCTCACTTTTCTTGATTCCTATAAAAAACAAACTCTTTTTACAATGTGCACTTCTTTGTTTGAGATTTTCTAGTCTTATTTATTAATGTTATATTTTTGGAGGTTTCGATTGGTGTCTATTTATTGGATTTTAATGGTCTTGCCAAGGTTATGAGTGCCTTGGCAGAGGGACTCATAAATTCTCTTCTTGCTATTGCTGGCTTAGAGTGGCTCAGTCGAATAAATTTAAACATGATGGTGACATTTGGCAATTTTGCAAAATAGAGCCCATTAGAAGTCACTTGTTTTTAAACTATCTCTCCAGTACAAACAATTGCTGTATTTAGATCTTTTTAGCATATTCATAAACACGATTCACAATAATATTGTAATAATTTATCATAAAGTGAGGTGGCATATAGATGAACTCATACAGAATATGCATGCATCTTTGTACATTCATAATTTTGTCTGAGGATACTTTATCATCTTCTATTTGTGCTGCAAATATTACTTACTGTTTCTCAATTTCAGATTTTCAAGATTGCTAACATCAGTGTTATACATTATTTGGCTAGATTAATATTTCAAACATTTCTCATCCAGTGCCATATTAAAACAAGACATTCTCCATTCTATTGTAAGTGACAAATAATGCTTGTATTAAAACAACAATAAAAAGAGGAACTGCACAGCTGATGACATATATGTGCCATAAATTATGAATTAGTGTCTTATATAAGGAAATTTGTAAGATACATCAATCAAAACTGGCAAGACACGACCTGAGTATTATGCCAATATTACTTCTATTTAGTTTTATTGATGAAATACTGTTTTGTTTGTTTGTTTGCTTGTCTTTTTTTTGTTGTTGGTGGTGGTGGGGGGGTGAGGTTTGGTGTTTTTTATAATTCTATTTTATTATTTATTATCTATTTTTACATTCTGAAATCATCTGTCAGATCTTCCTGTCGCTTGCAATCAGCAGGGCTTCTATCTTCCCAGAATTTGGCGTGCAGTCACTCATCAATGCCTTTTGAATATCTTTAAGGTTCTTGACCATGCTGTCTCCTCCAGTGTGAAAGAGGATTGTATAACAGCATACCTAAAACTTTTTTCTTCAAGCATACAATTATGCAACCAATACTAAAGAAATGCATAATGGAAGCGATGCTTACAACCAATTCCTGAGCAAAGTAAATTATTTTCCTAATCTTGGTAATTTTTACACAGGACCTACTCTAATATCAGCTATAAGTTCAAAGAATGGGAGCCTGTTCTGTTCAATATCTCTATTGATGACCCAGATTGAGAGCGCTGAGTGCACCCTCAATAAGTTTGCAGATGACACCAAATTGGCAGGAAGTGTTGATCTGCTTGGGGAGTAGGAAGGCCCTACAGAGCGATCTGGACAGGCTGGATCACTGGGCTGAGGCCAGTGGGATGAAGTTCAGCAAGATCGAGTGCTGAGTCTTGCACTCTGGCTTGGGGCTACAGGCTTGGAGCAGAGTGGCTGGAAGACTGTGCAGAGGAAACAGATTAGGGGTTTTGGTTGATGCTTGGCTGAACATGAGCCAGCAGTGTTCCCAGGTAGCCAAGAAGGCCAATGTCTCGTATCAGAAATAGTGTAGCCAGCAGGAGCAGGGAGGTGACTGTCCTTCTGTACTCAGCACTGGTGAGGCTGTACCTTCAGTACTGTGTTCAGTTTCAGGCCCCTCACTACAAGAAAGACATCGAGGCCCTGGAGTGTATTCAGAGAAGGGCAACTAAGCTGGTGAGGGGTCTGGAGCACATGTCTGATGAGGAGCGGCTGAGGGAACTGGGATTGTTTAGTCTGGAGAAGAGGAAGCTCAGGGGAGACCTTATCGGTCTCTGCAAAAACCTGAAGGGATGTTGTGGTGGGGATCAGCCTCTTCTCCCACATAACTAGTGATAGGACTAGAAGGAATGGCCTCAAGTTGCACCAGGGGAGATTCAGGTTGGATGTTAGGAAAAAGAGTGGTCAGGCACTGAAACTGGCTCCCCAGGGGGGTGGTGGAGTCACCATCCCTAGAGGTGTAAGAAATGTTTAGATGTTGTACTGAGGGACGTGGTTTAGTGGGAAATATTGGTAGTAGATGGATGGCTGGACTGGATGATCTCAAAGGTCTTTTCCAACCTTGGTGTTTCTGTGATTCTATGTGGTGCTTAACTGCCTACTTTGAAGCTATAATATCCTTTGGGTCTGTGCACAATAAGAGAAATTAAAATATCTAGATACACTAGTAAATTAGATATTACTGCTAGAACCCTATGTTTGCATGAATGCTATAGATTATCACTTGCCCCCTAATTATTACTGACCGTAGAACATTGCGGTATCTCTTAGTGAGCTAGATTTAAATGCTGTACAGGTGGTGCAATTAAATTCTGAATACAAAAACTAAAGCTATTTAAGGTAATTGCCCACAGGTTGCAAGCTATTTTCACAGCATCCCAATGGCTAACTGGAAATATAGGTTTTTCTATATGCCATATGTTAAAATCTTCTCAAAATTCTTAAATGCACTTCCTGATCAAAATGATTCAGCTGCAATTCTTGTCTCTTTCTCCTCTCTTCTTGACACTAAATTATGGGAAACAGCAGCTAAAATAAAAATTGGCTGGAAATTCTATGCTCTTGTTTTTTTTTAGCAGAAAAATAAAAAGTACTTAAAATGTAAAATGTCATGAATTTGAATGAAACACTGCACTTCGGTATAAAATTGCAGCTTTTCCAGAACTGTTCAGTCAGTTGAAAGACTGATACATCTACTTGTTCTTTTCTCTGAAACAAAAATAAGTGTTGAAATGCTAGATTTAGCACATAATAAAAATAATTTCTGAACAACTGTACTTATAAATGATTTTTAGCATGAGATTAACAATGCTAACTGTGTTTCCTATAAAGATATTGTATATTTTCTATGTGCGAGCATGAATTTGTCCACTAGATAAGATAAATGCAAGGAGATATCATCATAAAAAATAGCATTACTTTGGGAAAAATGAAACTTTTTATAGTAATACGTATATTAGCCCAACAAAAACAGAATCATGACCCAGAAGTGTATCAAGAGGAATAATGCCCCATAGTAACCACTGCCACAAGAGACTGGATATTCCCTTCAAATACAATGTTAGGACTTTGCTTCATTCAAATAAAATTGTTGACTCTTCATTCTTCTGTCTTTTGGGAATGTGTAATAGTATATGAAGAGTTTTGTTCCTGCTAGGTCCAGGTGGAAAAGTGGCACTAGGTAGTGCTTGGCTTGACCGTATTGCCAGCCATGCGTGGAACAGTAACCTAAGGACAGACAGATTTTTCATAAGTTAATTTAGTGCTAGATTTTATAACAAGCTGTTAACTGTCTTTTAAAGATTGGCTGCTGTTTCAAACTCAGACTGTATTTGAGTTTATGGCATAATAATACATTGGAAAAAGTTGTCTTTAAAAATCATTTTTCTAGGATATTGATGTAACATTGCAGGTTACCACCTCCAAAAATAACCTTACAACACAGAAAATTTTCTAGAAGTCATCCCACTTTACCAGAGGGATGTGAATCCTCCTTAGGGTTTTATGGTTCCAATAGTGTATTATTATAAAAGCACAGCTTGCTGTCATAACTTGAGATGGAAGATGCAGAGCCTGGTGTGGAATCAGTTTACCCTCAGAGCAACTTTGCACGGGCTTTTGAACATTATTATTAGCACATACATGAACACCAGTCTCTGTGACTCTTTGCAGTTGTGTTTTAGGGATTGGTATACTGCTCTGCTATAGTTTTTGAATTTCAAGAAAAAAAGAGTTCTTAGGGAGTATTCTGCTAACCAATATTCTGCTAACCAAGGTTGGAGTTAGTAGAAATGGTACAAATCACACGGCAACAGGTGAAATCCTACAGCCCTCAAATTTTATGGACAACATATATAGATAGAAGTTAATACTAAATATGGAATTATTCAGTACAGAAATTTCTTGAAGGACTATGCTACACAAAATGTGCATCAGCCGCTATTAGATAGCTTAAATCTAGGCCCTGGAAACCTTTGATGTCCATGCAACAAGAATGAAAATGTTTCAAATAACATTTCTTCTGTAGATTGTAAAACACCCTTTCCATCACTGTGCCTTAAGAGAAAATGGAAGCCAAATCAAAAATCCAAAAGTCACAACTGTAATGTTGTAAAAAAGAATCTCAAAATATGTGATCATTATGTTTTCCTTGCCTTATTGCTAGGTAGCTGCTCTTAGCTAATTTCACTGCCCACTCTAAATTATTTCATTCATCCTCCTGAAATCTTATTGAGCCTATTACTACACTCGTAAAAACTTGTTGAGCTTCAGCAACCTGTTCCATCCTTTAAATTCACAGAATGTGGAGTTTTCTTAATGCACTGCAAAGAGTGTGGATGACCTTTCTAGGTATTCTCTTATCATCAGTGGCAGGCCTTTAATTTTTATTAGGGTACTCTCCTGGGATGAACTGCCTCAAGCCTGCGTCTTTATTTAGGCTTTCTGTGAAATGTCACTAGAGAAATATTTGCTCATAGAGAGAATCCATATTTCTTGACATACTCTGAAAGAAGAAAATGAATATAAATTGAGAGGCTTTGACACCTGCACACTTCCATTTGCAGACCACCATTAGTTCAGAGATTTCCTCAGAATACAGGCATCAGTCACTTCCAAAACCCAATTCCAATAACTATACCTCAAAAAGAAGTGTGAAATCCACAGAAGTGGAAGGTCATTTCCAAGTCTGAAAAGATATAGTTTAGATTAAAATCATATATCTAAAATATGTTCTACATATATATGTCTTTCATGTGATTGTGGATGACACTGCATGTTTACATATGGTATATTTTATCCTACAGGTTAGGTAAAGCCTCATCACATTTTGCTCTATGATGTCTTAAATCCCTCAGTCCACGATTTTTTTCCCAACAGAACAATTTTAAAATTCTAAAGACAATGGTTTTCTTTTTGTTGCTGGTTGTTGTTGTTGTTGTTATTGTTGTCATTTGTTTATTTGTTGGTTTAGTGTCTTGTTTCCAACTGTGAATCAGAAGAAATTAAAACTGCAGTATCATAGCAGACAGCCCACATTTTGGGGGAAGGAATCTCACATCAGAATTGGAAGGGTAAAATTTCTTTTCAGCAGGAAGTAACAGCTGGCCTGTGCTACCAGCCACACCAGGAAAACATCCTATACACAAGTCCATAAGAGGCCCAGATCTAACTTGAGCTTTTCAGTGATAAATGAGATACATTACTTCAATCTGGATCACTCTCAATCCGAGCAATTACCATGATCACTTCTTAACTAGGGTCACCCACGAGAAACAGTCTTCGTTCCATTGCAAAGAAAAAGAAAGATGTTTCAAAGGATGGGAAAGCCATTTTCTTACAGATCTGCTTTTACAAAGGCTTAATTCTTAATGTTTTTGATAGTATTTGTTCATGCTTTGTATTTCTGTAAAAAAACAAATGCAGTTATTGTGCCTTTATACAATTTAATCATAGTATTCCTTTTGTTAACCAAGAAAAACATATTTTCCCCACTAGAGACCTTTAAACGCTCTGAAGCTGCATAAGCAGTTTCACAACATAGTGCATCTTCAGGACCCAGGAAATAAATTCCCTAACAACTGATTTGTGGTAGAATGGATGTATGTTTTAGATAAGAACAGCCAAAATTTTATGACAAACATCAAGTTTTCCAGTTGTGGAACAAAAAATGCCAAGTTCCCGTGCTTCTTATTAATGACCAATTAAATAATCATCAGTGTTTGCCTAGAAAATTCTGAAACGCCAGGTTGTATTAGAAATAAAGCATTCTTTATTCAAACAGTTTATGCTCACTGTAGGACTTGCTTTGGCATAGTGTAAACAAGGCTCGCTCCAGTGTAAGAGGTCAAAGCGCTCATTTGTGCGACTGAGACAGGAGCCGTGGGTGGCTGCTCATCTGCCAGAGCAGAGCAGGCGACAGCAGAAGGGAAGGCTTCCTTTGTGTAACAGTAAAATGCGCAGACCTTAGCCACGTCAACTCGCTTTTTATTGTGTTTATTTCCTCATTTTGAGACCAAGGGTGCCCTCTAAGCACTGATCTGTTGGTTTTTGCCCTCAGAAGTTTCCCTGTGCGCACAAAGAATTAATGAATGGGAAAGTTCTGCTGAGTAGTCACCTAGTAAAGATTTCCATGAAGGCACTTGAGCTGGGGTCATCATGTGTCACAAGGGACACCACTCAAATTAAGCTTTTTTTTTGCCCCAGTTTTATTTATTTATTTATTTATTCACAGGAAGATTATTTGCACACTTATTTCAGTATTTTCCATCAGCAGCAGCCTAGTGCTACAGTTTCAGTAGTATTCTTTATGTAGATTGCTTGACTTTATTGTACTTTGAGAAACACTTAAGCTTATGAATGGAGTTTTATTTTATGATGTTCATCATAAAAAGGTGAAAAGTATGTTGGATAAAGACATCAAGCAGTTAGAACAGAAAGAAAGGAGGAGTAAGACGTATAGCAAGGTATAATTCAGGATCACTGCTCAAGCTGATGATGCTTATGATAACGTATAATATAATCGCTCAGCAGGCTAAATGCAATGATGTAATAACTCAGCATGGAGATTATAACCTGCCTGTTTCATATAGCTAATTGTATTCATAGTGCTATTCACTGTGCTAGTTAATGCATCCTGGACTCCACTGATAGACATCTAATAGCTGTCCAGACGTCCAGGCATAAAGTGTGTATCTTGAATATCATCCATATATAGATGTCCAGGGAAGAGTAAGAACAAAGCAGGCATGTATATTTCCTCCTACAGCATTTTCAACAAAAAATAATTTTAAGCTCAGGTCAGTTGTGAGTTTAGGACCTGATACAAAGACCATCAAGATAAAAATTTCCACTAATTGGAAATAATACTGCTGAAATTTATGGAGAATTTTAGTCTCCATTTAATTCTCATATTCCATTAAAGGTGATTTAGTAATTACTGATTAGTTCTCAATAACTGTTTTTGTCCCTGTAGGTCCTGATCCTGTAAGTACTTTGAAGGTCAGCATATTTTTAAAAGGCTATTTAAAAGTCCTTTCCTTTGAGAAAGGTATTGTTTAAAGAGTGATCCATTTTATTAGGCTTGAAGAATGATTTCATTAGATCCTCTGGCAGATCAGCCACAGAAATATTAACTTAAAAATGCAGTGTATCTTAATTACATTTTCATGGGAAACTACATTTAATTTGATGTCATTTCTATGTATCTGTCACATCATTAGGACAGCTAGTTCCAAAGCCAGCCACATCTAAGCCAAAGATTTTTAAAACTTCACATATACTTTAAAGCCATTCCCCCTTGCCCTATCACTATCAGACCCTGTGGAAAGTTGGTCTCCCTCCTATTTATAAGCTCTTTTTAGGTACTGAAAGGCCACAATTAAGTCTCCCTGGAGTCTTCTCTTCCTGAGACTGAATAAGCCCAATGTCCTCAACCTTTCTTCATAGGAGAGGTGCTCCAGCTCTCTGAACATCTTTGTGGCACTCCTCTGGACTCACTCCAACAGCTCCATCAGCATAGATGCAATAAATGAGAGCCACAGACCATCACAGTTCTAGTTTCAGAATCCAGGAATTTAACCAGCTGCTTTGCAGGCCATTTTGGTGGTGTGAAATACAGAACTAGCTTAAAGCTTCAGATCTGCTTCCATACCTTTTAGCTGCTTGCTGTGATCACCTTGGTATTATACATCTTACAGCTCAGACAACAGATTTTTCATTCAGAAATGAATTATTTTCAGGCACTCAATATACAGGTGATGGGAACCAGAGGCTGCGCTTGGTGTCATGAATAAACCAGCAGCACCGGACTCTTCAGGGTTCTGGCGCAAGTAGCATTTACTTTTCACATCCACATGCAGCAAGTTGGCACTCAGTAAGCAGAGCACTAGGCATTGCTTGAGAAAGGGCAATAAGGCACTACACCATGGGTGTCCAGCTTTTTGGCTTGCTTGGACTGCAATGGGGTGAAGAGGAATTGGGCCGCATACAGATTATATAATGTAATTAATGTATATAAATAAAAAACATCTTTTTAAAAATATTTTTGATTAAAACATAAAAAAGAGAGCAACAGAACGTAAAACTAACAGGTTGAACATGTATGCACTACAGAGTGTGGTAGAAGATTAGAAGTAATTATTCTGTATTTATAAAACACTAGTTGTGCATTTCAGGGCTGGTTAATAAGAGTATTATGGTACTTGGTTAAGTATTATAGCTTTGTTTTTACTTTCGGAAATGCAAAGGAAATTAAAACTCCAAAATATAAAGTATTTCCTTGTACAAAACTTATAACATAACCTTCAGTCATTGCCTTGATAGAAAACATAGATAACACTTGATATAAAGTAGTTGAGAACACTTCCAATCACAAGAAGCAACAGCAACCTGTGCCATCAATTCTGATATGTTGTCATATTATTTTTCCAGTATATTTTAGTAACAAAGTTCTCAGATTATATTTTTTTCTTTAGTCCTGTGAGTGCTGTCTTGCAACAAAAATAATGAAGCAGCAGTCTTGTTTGGAACCACTTGAGCTATCCTGATTCATTTTCTTCTCAATATCAGTGAAAGGTAAAGACGAGCTGTTATCTTTATTCTGCAATAGCAGCCAGCCAGCTCTGCCATCTTCACTGTAATAAGAGAACTTATCTGCCTCCAGGCACTTTTTCCTAATGAGAAAAATTCAATTGTGGACTTTTACTATGTGATATCTAAGTCAGGAAAACTATGGCCTCAGATTGGCTTTGAAAGTGCTATTACAATTAAATAATAAATACCATCTTAACATCCCCAGTGTACATTTTGCGAAGTGAAACACAGCCCTATTAGATGGGCCACAGGCTCTGCCCTGAAGAATTTTCTATCTAGAGACATAAAGTAATCATGGATAAGAAAGATGACAGAAAACTCAAGCAGTGCTGTTAGGATATGATTTCTTTGGATTTGTTCACTTTGATATTTAAATACAAATACCCAGTGTTTAGTCTCTGTGCTTATTAGATCTAATCTAACCCAGATAAATGGAATTTCTTAACAGTAATGGTTCTGGTGCTGGTGGTCACATAAGAGAGTACTTTTCCTTCATTATCAATTTTCTTTGACATTTCTAGGAAATGTCCTTTGTACAATTGTAGCATTAATGAAGTAGCGGAAAAGAGCAAACATCAGGATTTATATTTCTAATTCCATAGGAATGGGATGCTCTTTATACAGTAGGATCAGACAAGTGCTGTGTTGTACCAGAATGCCCATGAAATTCACAATTTCAGAAAGAAACAAAGTACAAAGAATACCTCCTCCATTGCTCCACTAAGAAGGAGCTGAATTCTTCATGCTGCAGTGTCAGATGCATAATAACAAAATTCCAATGTGTAAATACATGATAATTTTGTTTAGCCAGCTAATGTTTTTTTTCAGTTTATAAATCAAGTGACAGCAGGAGGCAACAGCACATTCCAGAGAAAATGCAATTGCCATAGATAAATGTTCTCTTGAGAAACTGCCCTTTACCTGTAATGCCAAGACTATATTTGTAAATAGTGGCAGCTTAATTAAAAAGGTTGGAGTTGAAATCTTTTGCAAACTTACATCTTTTCATGTTAATTCAAGTGTGTCTTTCATAGAAATCAATGCAATTTACAAGTCTAAAAAGTGTTTCAGGACACAAATCCAAGTCTTAAACACACTAGAAACTAAACTTTTTCCACTGCCTACTGAATGCTTTATTTTTACTCCTCTGGACTAGATGTAATTATGCCTACTACTTCTATCCCTTCTTTAAAAACCTGTGACAGAGCAACCCTGACATGGTCTGCATGGGCAATTTCAGACGTCTTTTTGCCTTAGCAGTGATACAATGCTATTAAGGAAAACAGAAGTCTCTATTATCAAGGAATACATATTTCTCCTATGGAACCACCATTTTGTTCATTCAAATGATCTGTGGACTGAAGAACAGTTTTTTTTTGGTCCTGAGAAGTGTTTTAAATTCACTCGTCTTCAGATTGGATGGATTGGACTTAAAGAATTTGCTGCTTAAAGTTAGTGAAGAGATGTTCATTTTTCCCCTGAAATGTTTTTCCCATGTTCCAGGAACCTTGATCATTCCTTTTTTCAATACTCTGAGATGTAGCTTTCAGTTTTCACTAAGGCTTGTAAAATCATTTATAGCTGGACTATAAAGAACCAGAAAAACATGTATCAAAAAGATACAGCAGTATTAGCCGCAAATCTTCAAGACAGGAAACCCACAGAAGTGAAAACATTTTAAAAGTGCTTTGGTTTCTTTAGCTGCTTAAAAGTGCAGAATACTTTGGGTTTCCAGGGAACTTTGAAAGTCATCTCATCCAACCTCTCTGCTCAAATCAAGAATGATGTTAGATCAGGTTTTTGGGTGTCCTCTCTCTGCTTCTCCCCATTCTCCCTCTAGCCCTCAGACCATACTGATGCCTCTACTGGAGTCATTCTAATACACTGATAGGCTTTTTGCACTTGGGAGCCCAAAAATGCTGGTGTTATTTTAACTTGAGTGCTAATCTATGCATCAGATGTTAAGTAATAAATTACTTTCATCTTCTTCTATTAAAAAATAAAAAAAAAAATTTATGCCAATTTCTATTACTTGAACAACATATTCATAAGGAAAATACCAATTATATTTTGTGAAATAGTTCCTCTTTGTAGGTGGGAAACATTCTGTTATCAGTCTTTCCCTCTCTGTGTGGACTGCATAGCAGTAGAAATCTAAAGTATTGTTCTAAACAGATATTAGAATTTAAAAGACAAGATTACTAATGAAGTAGACACATAGCATGACTTAATTTATAGGACAAATTTTATTGATCACAACAGATGCCAAATTTCTATGTGTCTTATAAATCATTCAAGGAACATTCTTAGAGAAATCCAATTAGTTTCTAGAAAACAGAAGCAGCATCACTTTTTAAAATGCAAATTAATGAGATTCCTGTAAGCAGAGATCAAATAAAATCATTTTGATGTAGGAGGCTTCATAAGAAAATCCCACCTAGCAACTGATTAAAAAGCATGAATGGAGTACTGGTGAAAGACAGATTGTGCAATGCTGAGCTGCCTACTTGGGTTAAACCACAACACCTATTTGAGGGATGAAGCAGAGGAAGAACTTTCTTCCTTGTTAGCCTCAATTCAAACTATGGTCATGTTCCAAGGCAGCAGTAATCCAGATATCCCAACTGGTAATATTTTGCCCACAGATCATTGGATGCGAAACCATGCTTCAAAAATCTTTGCTTCAAACATTTGAAAGCTATGAGCAAAGTGAACAGCACTGCATATAATGGCATGCAATTCATTTCAATATAGCTAGTCTCAGTGTGGAGACTTTCATAGTTATTATCTTAAGTAAAATGCTCTGTGCAAACTGAAAATTTTGTAGCTTGGATTGTTCAACTCACTAACTTTTCGCAGTATGTTGCTCTCACAGGATCTCTGTGCAGCAATCTAGCTAAATTATTTTCTTTATCTATAATCAGTGTCAGAACTGCTGTCACTTAGTATCATTTGGAATTTCTCTATACTATTTTATTTGTCATATCTAGCAGCTTCCCTTAGAATACCCACTGATTATTTATGCCATTTCAGCCATTTCTTCAATAGTACAACAGTTGTTCCAGTTTTGCAGTATTTTATCATAAAATGCTTGTATTTCCCACAATGTCTTTTCTCCTCACAAAATTCTTTTTCACTAGGAGCTCGGATTTGTAAATGACTATATCTAACACATGATTTATCCACTATAACACTATATACTCCCCACTCCCAGAGAAAAGCAATTAATGAAGCCAAAACTATCATTAAATCGAGCTGTGGAACTAACATTTGCAAGTGCTGAAATTAACTGTTTTGTACATGGTATGTAGCTAATGCTGTCCTCTATGCTTTTATTCCTCCCAGTCTCACTTTCATTGTTAATAACATGGACAAGGCTCATGGACAAGGCCTTTGAGACTGAAGGAAGAACTGAGGTTACACACAATGGAGCTCAGCTGAATTTCTCTGCATTCTGGATTTATGCTGGATGGTTTGTCTTGTTTGTCTGTCTTTTTCAACAAGAGGTTTAAGCTATACATTGAAAATTATGTCACAAGTGGCTGAAATGTTCAAGAAACCATAAAGTAGACTCATACTCTGCTAGGATGTTACCCCCTGATGCTGGGCTGGGAAAACATACTTATTAATAGTGTAATAGGGATCATGTCTGCTAATATAATCTTTCCTCTAGTGCTTGTTCGTGTTAAAAATGTTTTGACATTCTCTCCTTTAGACTATGAAATTACCTTGGTGATATCCAGGATATCAAGACAAAGACAAAATGCATCCTGATCATAGATGTCAGCCAGTATTCAGGTCCTGCTTTTCACTTAAAAATTTCCTTCCTAAATTCACCTGGAACAAATGTGTACCACTAGAAACTGAAAGCTGAAGCACCAATACAATTTATATCTTAAAATGTCTTCTCTGACAAGCTGGAGCCAAATTCATGCCCAGTTAAGTCTTTCCATGGGGAGACATAAAAGACTAGTTCTTTTTACACAGCTGGCACCAACTGCTATTGCAGATTACTGGGAACAACTGTACTCTTGTCCAGTACCAGTATGTGACCATATCCCACTGGTCCAAAGACTTTGAAAATGTTGGTTCTTCAACTATCATTAATAGAGTTAATTCTTAACAATGTAAGGAAAAAAATCAACAGTCTATTCTAGGAAAGAAAAACAACAACCAAACCAAATGTCAGAAAAATGCATTCAATGCATTCATCTTTCTTTAATTGACCTTTCTCAGACAAGCCCACATAAAATTCATAGCCTCCATTAATACTGCATTGTTTTTGACTGATTCCACTTAAGTGTCTCATTCTATTTTACTTTACTTATTACTTTTTTCCCTGATGTAAAATCATCTTTCTGTTTTCAATTTCTCCTGTAATTTCTCACTAGAAACCACACTTCATTTTCCTACTGTCTACTATTACCACTACAGAATGAAAAGTCACTGAAGCTGGTCTGGCCTTTCTGTATCAGTTGTTTCTGAACAGAATTGAGCCTATAATCCTTCAGGAGCTGCTCCAGCACAGGTCCCCATGGGCTGCAGCTCCGGCCCGGGGCCTGACACTGTGGAGGCTCTCCCTGGGCTTTGGCTTCCTTCAGGCCACAGCCACTGCTGCACTGTGGGCTCCTCCACAGGATGCACATAATCAACAGGATCTTTATTTCTTGTATCTTCTTAAAAATTATTCCAGTTTCTCTTTCTTTTTACCCCTTGCCTGAAAGACTTCCTAGGATTTGATATTTCCATCAGTTTGGTGAAAGAAGACTTCCACACAACAACACGAAAAGGCAGAACTTCCTTTAGGCTCAAGTCAGTTTAATTAGGTTATAACTTTAATAATGAACATGATTCAGTGAGCAATTATGAAGATTTTAGGACTAGGTTCCACCCAGGGTCAGGTCTAGGTCCGTGCAGAAGTACCTGACCTGTCATTTCACCTGCCAAGGCACAGGTAAAAGTTAGCAACACAGCACTGTACTAAATTACATCCAAGCATTGGCAGTGTGTGCATGACGCCTAGCAGGCTGTTTGAAAAAAAAAAAAAAAAAAAAAGAAGTAAAACTGCCGTTGAAAGCATCTCAGTGTACCAAAGATTATATTCAGTATTTGAAAATACTGAACATTTTATTTTCAGAATAAATTTTGAGACTATCCTCTAGAAATGTTTTTCACAGTGATGCGCTGGTTCAATACATCTCTCACAGAAGATATCCCAGTCCTTGGAAATGTCATTAAAAGTGAGAAAGAGATACAGGCAGAGATCATTCTCTCTTTTTACAGTTTTCTACTGCTCTTAGAGAACAAATGCCCAGGAGAATAATGGGTGTGGACATAATGATTTGAAGCAGAATTGCAATTAAAGAAGCAATGAACTGAGTGCTCTGTTAAGAACCCATGTTTTTTGTTTGCTTGTTGCTTTGTGGGTTTGTTTTGTTGTTTTCAATATTTTTTTTATTGATACCAAAGGACCACTTATGAAGTAACTAGAACAGAACAGAGAGTTGGCCTCTTCTCCCAAGTAGCTTGAGATAGGACAAGAGGGAATGGCCTCAAGTTGTGCCAGGGGAAGTTCAGGTTGTATATTAAAAAGAATTTATTCTCAGAAGGCATGGTCAGGCATTGGCATTGGCTGCCTAGGGAGGTGGTGGAGTCACCATCTCTGGAGGTGTTTAAGGAAATGGCAGATGTAGTACTGAGGGACTTGTTTTAGTGGGCAATATTGGTGGTAGCTGGACTAGATGATATTACAGGTATTTTCCCAACCTTAAAGATTCTATCATTCTATGAACTATGACCATTAACTTTTGATATGAAAGGTCCAAGGTTATAGCAAGATGCATTCTGTAAAGTTCTGAAGTAATCTAAAGTGGTAAGCAATTCTTTTTACCTAAAGAATGTTTAATATTTCATTCATAGTATGTCAAATTATGAGATTTGCAAATACAAGGGAACTTTTCCTGCCAAACTACTGTCTAGGCATTAACCTATAGAACCACAGAATGGCTTGGGTTGGAAAGGACCCTAAGGATCATTGAGTTCCAACCCCCCTGCCACAGGCAGGGCCAGCAACCTCCAGGCCTAGTACTAGCCCAGGCTGCTCAGGGCCCCATCCAACCTGGTCTTGAACACCTCCAGGGATGGGGCATCCACAGCCGCTCTGGGCAGCCTGCTCCAGCACCTCCCTAGTCTCTCTGGGAAGAACTTCCCCCTGACATCCAATCTAAACCTTCCCTCCTTGAGCTTAAAACCATTTCCCCTTGTCCTACCATTATCATTCTCTTTATATTGCATTTTGCCCAATTCAGTGACAAAAGTCAGAAAAATTATTTGTACCAGGTTGTAGTAAAAATCCTTCAATGAAATTTCAATTGAGTATTAGACTCTACTTTTCACTTCTCACAAAATAACATTTAAACTAAGTAATATTCGTGATTCAATAAATTCAAAGCACCAGACATTCTGCTTTTAGGAATTATAACTACAAAGGTTAAATTGTGCATGTAATTGGTAACACCCCCTAGATTTTCTTTATTCTCTATGTCTGGTGCCAAATTTTTTTAAAACTAAAAAACTTTCGAGCAAATAAGCATTCCCTGTAGCGTAGAAAATACCTCACGAGTACTTTATACTGTCAAAAGTTCAGTACTAAAATTTCATTTTTTTTCATAAATTTCCTTAATAACATCTCTGCATCTCAGAATATCTCCAGTTCATTTCTCAGATATTTGATGCCTTTTTACTCAGCCTTTGTATGGGTCTTGTCTTCTCATTCCTCTGATTTCCCCTCCAGGGACTTGGTAAAAGGAGTTAGAACCAGTGTTTCTCCATTTTTCCCACTGGTCACATAGGCTTTTTTCTTTTCTGTTTTAGGGGTTTTGTTCATTTATTATGTTAATAACTTATGTTAATAAGTTATTAAAGTAAAAAGCAACTTTCCTGAAGACAAGTGCAAGCTAGATTTATCAATAAGGCAAATAGATTTTTATCCTGTTTGCTTTGAAAATGGCAATCGTTAATGCTAGTTATCATAAAATTATATTGCTGAAAATTGATGTCAAGTAATTCTTTAATTGGAACCATAAAGCATCCTCATAAATCTCAGAAAAAATCAAATTGCAGTCATTGATTTCCATCTCTCTGAAACATTATATTGTAATTTAGCAGATCATTTTTGATTGTAGAACAATAGTTAATTTAAATACTATTAAATCTAGGAGTCCTTGTATAATACAGTTAATGTTTCACAAAAGCAAAATCTACTCTAGCAAGGCCATTAACTTCAGAACCATTGTCACTAAGTGATCAAAGCATATAATTGCAAAGTCTTTTTAGCTAATTGTAACATTTCTTCTCTATAGATGAAGGTATACTATTTTATATGTCTCCTAGCTGTGGTGAACACGCTGTCTCGTTTAGGCTATCTTTTGTTATGTTCCAGTTAAGTCCTTCTAAATAACTGAGAAATATTAATGAATATCCACAGTATTTTTCTTTTCTTTCACTGTCATTTCACCATATAAACAGTAAAGTAGACTGTAGATTAATGCCTAATCGCAATTGTACCCATAATTTTGAGCATCTTTGTAAAAAAATAACAATAATGATCTAGTATAGCTTCTAGAAGAATTTAACACTTCATGGAAGTTGCATAGGAGAAGAGGGAACAGCATGGCTAAATATAAATCCCCCTGGCACACGGGCCACTGGAGGCTTCACATTGCACTATGCAGTACTCACCTGTACAGTACAGTCTTTTCCTTCCTTCACACTTCAGACACTGTGATGCTTCTTTTTCTAGAAGGTTAGATGTTCGTACAGCTGCAATTTGGCATTTGAGTAATTTTTCAGCCACACATAAAAGATCCAGGCCTTTAGCTGAAAGAGACGTGCTATTTGAGTGAGGTCACTGGTGCCCATCAGTGGACGCCAACAGAGGACATCTGGACTATCAACAGGTTGAAAAGTTGGTGAAAATTCCATCACTGTTTCAGAAGTCCAGCCAGAGTGCTTTATGGAGTAATACATGCCTCTTCACCATGGCAATATCCATCACTGCAGCAGGTTATAAACAGCCATCCAGTGTAACATGATGAGATGCTGGCTTTGCAAACAACAGAATAAACTGAAAGGCAAATCTGCCTTTCTGCCTATCTTTTTTTTCATGAATATACCTGGAACTAGCATGTTTGTTTGCCCCATCCTCTGTTTGATAATGGACTGTGATCCACAAAAAGCTACAAATCTTTAGAAATGATCCACAAAAAACTACAAATCTTTAGAATCATTTATGAAGACTAGAAAATCCCCATTCCTCTCAGGTACTCCTGTGTTTATGTTCCAGCCTCAACGCTGTTTTATGTTTCATGTTCCACTTGGAGCTTATCAGATCTTCATGAGAATAATTTATACCTGTTTTCTGTGCTTTCACACAGCACCTGGAAATGTACTTGAAGATCTACAAATGAGAGATAAGCAGTTTCAAAAGTACAAATTAGATTTTACTAATAGTCATTCATGTAATGAACCAAAGAAGCAGGTTGATGGACAGCCTGAATTATTGTAAGAAAAAAGTACTATTTTTTCTTACCTCCCTTTATACTGAGGCCTTAAGTCTTTTATATTTTGCCATGAACTTCTCTGTGCTATATAATTATCAACCATAAAAAGGAACAATGTTTAAGTGACACAGGTAACTGTCATTAGAAGCACCACAACAATCTGACTTTCAGTTATTTTTATCATTTACACAATGCTGCTGCCTTTTAGTAAGTTAATAACCTCGTGAGCTTTTTAAACTTACCTCTCGCTGTTACCATTGATAGTGAAATGATTATTCTAACCAAATTTATGAAGCTGGGAACTGTTGCTTACCTGTATGCTGCTGTTGATCATGTCATTGAAATTCTGGTAGCAAGTTTGGCTGCGTGTCACTTGGCACCAATAGCACAATTCATTCATCAAGCTGCAGAGATTAAGAGAAGCGAAAACATAATTTAAACGTTTAGAATTACAGCAAGAGCAGAAAAAGTGTCTGCTTTCATATTCTAGACACAGTGAGAGGTTAAGCATTGTAGGACAATTATTCATGTCAACAACAGATGAGTTACACTCTGGTGACTCCCATGAGTTCTATTTCTGCTTCAGAAGCTTTGGGAACAAACCAGTTTCTGTAGAGTTCCTGTAGGCACACTTGCTTGTTCATTACATATAAAGGCTGAGGGTTCCATTTACTGCTCAGATGAGCTCATTTTGCCTTGGCTTCACTGGAGCAGAAAAAGGAGAACCCATACCTCCATGACAGCCTATTCCAACAGCTTGTTCTGTTATAAATTCTTCTGTCAAGTTGCACAAAAAACTATTTTGGCATCAGGGCATTTAATAAATAAATGGGAGCATATAATAAATAAATGAAACTTTAAACTTTACTTGAGGAAAAAAAGAATTTCTTCAACACAGTCTATTCAGACAGGTAGATAATTCATCTAAAGTGACCAATACTGTCAGCTAGCAGAAGACTATTGCCTTCTCTCTTAGAAGGTAACACATGGAAATACTTGTTGTTCAAAGGTCATATTAAGGAAAAGAGGCAATTCAGGACATTCTCTCACTTATCACAAGTTAGTCTTGACAACCCGCTGAGGGGAAAAAGCCTCATCATTAGACTCTTTCTATGTGTCTCACTCTCAGTGAGCCTCTAGACATCATGCTTTCTCTTACCAAGTGAGCACTAGACTAAACTCTCTTTTCTCATTAAAATGAGATTACACTGGACAGTACTACAGGTAGTGATGCTTGGAAGACAAAGATGTTTTCTACCCCTTTGAAGTCGGTTTCTATACAACTGAGAAACACAAAGAATTAAACTTAGGAGCAGAATTTCTAGTTTAGACTCTTTTCAAAGTCCATCTGAGTTAAGGAGGTACACTGTTATGACACCAGCAATATATATTTTCCACAAGACTTTCACAGGCTTACTCTGTCTACTGGCTGGCAGCTTTATTATTTGAGAACACAGCTTTGATTCTTGTGTGGGAGTGACTAACATCAGCCCATGGAGATCCCAGGCTCTCAAAATCCTGCTCAGCAGAGCCAATGGAAACTCACTGCTGCAAATCAAAGCAATTTTGCTTGAGGGAGTTGGGTAACTTGCTGGCATCTCTTACCTTTTGATGTAATTAAAAATCACACTTCTGAGAATCCATGAATGACACAAGAGATCCCAAAGGATGGAAGTCATTATGTGTATGAATTATGCTCTGTCATCCTCAACTTCAGCTAACATTAACAAGACTTCTTGGATCTTCAGAAGATTCAGACCACAATGTGAATCTCTTTAGTCACAATCTGCTTCCTAAATGTGCCCTAAGGAAGGAATTTTCTGCAGTAGTTCAAACATTAAGCGAACCATCAAGCAATTATTTTGTACTTGGAGAAGCCAAACATTGCCTTGATTTACATCTTGTTGAACTAAACTAATTTCTCACTAATTTTCATTTTCTAGGATGAGATTCTTATGGCAAAAGTTGCTGCAGATACACAGTTGGAGAGTAAATAAAAAGGAAGGGAAAATAGGAAATCTTTTAAAAACTAACAGAATTTTTCTGGAAAGTAAAAGCAAACAGACAAACAAAAACTCGATAAACCAGACCTGCTACTGAAACAGCAATTGAAAGATAATTAGGAGAAAGCTCAAGATCAGAGTCTGAAAGTTTATTCTACACACCTAGCCAAGATGATTGTTCTCTGTTTAAATATTCAGAGTTAAATAATGAGCTGAGAAAGTACTGCTTGTTGTGACAAAGGGAAAGAAACAACACCTCTGTTAATTATTTCTAGTGTTTTCCTTCAATCCTCATCCCTCTTTGAACAATTTTATATCCAGTAGACAGAAAACCCAAACATGTATTCATGTTATGGTTTATTTAGCAGTTTTGTGAACTTCAGTAGAAGTTTAGACAAGATTATAAAACAGACTTCCACTTAAGTAACGATGTATATAGAAACCACATTTGGCTCAGAAAGACCCTAAAGTGCAAATGTTTGGAGACTGAATATGAAGGGTAATATATATGTCTATGCCTGCATTCTTCCTTAGACAACCATTTCGACCATTATCATTTTTGAATGGACTGATTATTCTCCTGATCTAATAGAACTCTTCTGTGATAACAGGGAACACAGATTCACTTTATTAGTAAAGCTGTGAGCTATAGTGGATGCCTAAATATTGCTATTGAGAGATAGGCCTGTTTTAATCTGTTATCTCACTTCAACTCCCTTTGAAATTTGTCTTTGCCATAACATGCATTCAGGCACTACCTGAGTGTGCCTGGAAATGGTATTCCAGAAACACTAAAGATGAATAATATTTTCCTTAAGCCAACATATACTTAATATCAATCTTTAAATCTAATCTCATGAATATAACATAAAAATATTATTAATTAAAAATAAAAATATTATTAATTAAGCAAGCAGGCTATAATACAATAAAACAAATTTAAAATGGCTACTTCTACATTACTCATTGATAATACCTGTTCTGGAGAGGCCATAGTAGAGCTACAGTGGGAAGGAAAGGTAAAGCATTAGAAGATATTTCACACAGGTCTCTCCCTCCTTATTTTCTTTCTAACTTTAGCTTCCGCTCATACAGACATAGGCTGGTGCTGTGGCTCTTGTGTGAACCCAAATGCTGGATATAACCAGTCCATACTGTTTCAGATCTGCAACCAGCCTGAATTTTGATTGTGTCTTTCAGACATGGCAGCCAATTAAGTGTGATATTCCAATGTATTCTGCAGCCATGCCTAGTGGCACTGGCTTTGCCATTCCTCTGTGACCTAATGTGTCTTGTATGACATGATCAATTGAGGATTGCTTTTATACAATTGCTGAATAACTGTCACTCCAATTTTACTAGTTACTCATGGTATTTTCCTAGTGTGTCTATTGAACAGCCAAAACCTATTAATTCATGAGTCCTTTGGTCACCTCCTTTTCACTTCTGTACGATGGCTTGCATATTTTGAGACATGTTATGCCTTAATCTTTGCATTTTCAGTCAGTGTAAGATTATACATGTAATTTGGATTTAGCTCCTTGGCAGGAACAACCTACTACGACATCTGTCACCACAAGGAAAAAGACTCTTTGTTATTACTCTTGCATTTTTTTAGCCTTAAAATACAGTCATGTTTGTTCAGTCCTGTGTTTACAGATCACCTGCTTGTGGACAGATACAGTATTGGCTTTAGAAGACAAAGTGCCAAAGGATGACACAACATTTCAGAAAATTGATTTTTGTACTCCTACACTGATTTTTCTCATTCCATCCTGAGTATATGGGCCCACTGATTAATAATGAAGATGTATTGTTTATTTGAATACAGCTGTGAATTGTCAGTGAAGTGAGTAGGAAAGCTCAGTTAGTTGTGAAAGCATAACAGAATCATAGAATCATAGAATCACCTGGGTTGAAAAGGACCTCAAAGATCATCCAGTTTCAACCCCCTTGCCCTGGGCAGGATCACCACCCACTTGAACAGGCTGCCCAGAGCCACATCCAGCCTGGCCTTGAATGCATCCACAACCTCCTTGGGCAACCTGTTCCTTCCTCCTAAACCTTCACTTATAGGCACCGTGATCATAGAATCATAGAATCACAAGGTTGGAAACGACCTGCAAGATCATCTAGTCCAACCGTCCTCCCATTATCATTGCTACCACAAGCTACTAAACCATATATGATGAGCATAACTGGAGCTGATCACTTTAGCAGTGAGGCCAAGAGTTTACTGGATGGAAAAGATTCCTCTTCAGCCCCTGCCCTGATCCACATGGCTCACTGAAGAAGACCACACTCACACAACTGTTGCTTCCACTTCCTTCATTCTGAGAACATGCAGAGAATTTCTGTCTCCAGAGATATCCAACTAACATTAAAAATCAGGACTAAGATAAACAAACTGTGTGTGCTCTCCAGGAATCCAAATTGAGCGATTAAATCTACTGAGAATCTGGACAGAATGTAGATCTAATAGTGGATTTGGGCTTTGAAGGTGATTCCAACAACAGTGGTCTCAGTAAAACTTGGAAGAGGAGCTGACCAGAAAGAACAATTTATTGTTTTGCTAACTTGAGATCTTGAAGTATAAATCCAAACACACAACACAGTGAGTTGTCAGCTCATCAATATATGTAATAAATCTGGAATAGTTCAGATTCCAGAGTTTACAGGGGAAATTTATTAGCCATTTCTCTGCAGTAAATATGTCAGTGGCACAACAGTGNCTTCACTGTTGGGGCTTGTTTGTGCCAGTAATGAGAAAGAAGGGTGTATATCTAATTCCAGGTGGAGAAATCATTGCAAATCAATGCAAAACGTTGCTGGCTCAGAAGCAAAGTGGAAGTGTAGACTGTGAATTTGTTTAAATACCTACGGAAAAAGGCTTTATTCAGTAGTGTAGGTAAAAAGTAGCATTTTACAATGTAGATGCTTCCACTTTCATACCAAAAGAACTCGTAACACTTTTACTACAATGCTGTGGTTAATTTTACTGTTTGAAATTCTCTAAATCTCATTATGACTTTTAAAATACATTCCATTATATTAAAGGCTATGAAATAGTAAAACAAAACCAAAAAAAGAACTGTATTTTACATTTGCTCATTTGTAATTTCCCTGAAATCAGTTAAATATTAAGCTGCTAAAAACTTGTTTATAATGTGTTGTCCTAAGTCAGCGATTCCTGCTGAGTCAGAAGCACACGGCTTATAAATCAGAGCCTAAACACGGGTAAGTAAATCTGGGCAATATATAAAAACTCTGGAGTTAGCACATTTGAAACAGAAGCTTTAAAAATAAACCTTTATAAATCAACTCTCTAAGTCAAAGCATAAACAATGATTTTTATTTGCCTTATAGACCAGGGAAAGTTACTCCCCAAGCAACTTGCACAGATAAAGGCTCTGTTTTTGATATAGCTCGATGTATTTATGCATGGAGAAACTGCAGACCAAAGTTAAGCAAGTAACATAAAAACTCTTAAGTACCAATCCAGAAACACTTTGACACCAAATAGTTTAACAGTTGGATAATTCAGAAGAATGTTTGGACAAACACAAGGTAGGGAATGGCCACACAGCAAATGACAACCAGCCAGGGGATTTTCATCTGCTACAAGTTATGCACAATTTAATTGGAGGAAAATTATGAGGCCTAAAATGAATGTTTCATACCAGTTTATACAATGCTTATTAAGCTTTCAGCATCAAAGACTGCACATTCATCTCTTACTGGGACACTTGTCTTATTTGTAAGTGTTTATTTAGGTATGCATCTGTGCTGCGATTAAATTCTAGCTTTGCTGAGTCAGTTATGGCTTGTTTTGCATTAGAGGTCAGGTAAAAATGCAGGGACTGTCCTGGCAAATGAGGTGCTAGTGTTCAGATGATACATAAAGGTAAGCAACTGACGCATCACTACCACATTATTTTGCAAATAATTTTCTTCAATTTTGAAAATTTTTTTTAAACTTTCAGTTCTTTGAGGCCAGAAATTTGTTCTGAAAGTAACCAGACCTCCACCTATTGTTAGCATCAGTATCTGGGGAGAATAATTTTGAAGGAAGTATAGAGGGATTGTGGTAAAATGATGTTGCTGATTGTTAGCAACAGGGTAGGATGCATTATTGTTAAAGGTCTCAGAAAATCTTTCAGTAGTTCCTTACATTTTGTAGTAGCAAACTGGACAAATACACTTCTTTTAAATTTGAATTTAGCTTCCAGGATTGGCTCTGTCACTGTAAGAACTGCAATATTTGTAAGGAGTGTATGTATGTATATATATATATCTAGGTGTGTACATGAGGATATATATTTATATATATNAAAATACAGAACAGACAAATTCCCTTCACACTTCCTATTTAATAAACAAAGCGTAATGACAGTCCAGGCTGGACAGAGCTCTGTTGTGGATTTGTGCAGGCATTTTTCTTACAGTGAGTAAATATTGAATAGGGATTTAGTGCTACCTATGTGAGCCAGAGTAAATGTAAAATTATTAGAATTTTCTTACCATGTTTTGAATTCAGACTTCTCCACCAAGGGCAGTATCTCCCATAGCTTTCTATTCAAAAATTACAACTCCAATTAAATGCCTTTTCCCCTCATCCACCAAACTTGGAATGAAAAAGAATACCGAAAACCCATCAAGTGCTCAGAACATATTTGAGCATATTTGAAAAGCATGAAGTTGATAGAGCTCTGGAGTGAGAGCTGTATTCTGCTGCCCTCTCCTGTCACTGTATATCATTACATTATAGGCTAATGGATAAATACATAAATGCATAAAACACCTCTCTGGTTATGGAGCTGTGCAGCTTGTTTCAAAAGGTCCTGTGAAATCAGACCTTTCACAAGGTTATTTTGCTTTAAATAGTAGATTAATTAAAGCCATGACTCTGTGTGTGGTTCTATGCTTCTGTATATTGAAAAAGAGCATTTAGATTATGAAGTCTTTGAAATACTTCAGGTCAAAAGGCTCTAGATGTAAAGCCTCTTCATAAAAATAAATGAGACTTCTCCTGAAGACTCCAAGGAGTTCACAATTTAACCTTCTCTGTAAATAGCATCTTAATTACATTAAAAAATGATGAACTATTCCCATTGATTGATTCTTAAAGAAGCAATGAGAGTCTCTGAATATCGGAAGCCTAAAATATATCACCACTTTAAAATCCTTTCAAGATCCTTTTACCTTGAAATCTTCAGAAGCTAACAAAAGAAAATTTACTTCCTGTTTTTCTGCTAACAACGTGAAAAAACTCAATACCTCACCCCCCAAAATCCTACCAATATACTATTCAGGAGTCTTAGGTAAAATAACACAACTTAGAATCTGACAAAGTCTCTGATATGTCTCTCTAGATTTCCAAAAAAGTAATGAATTTGTTTATTTTCATTAAAATTCTCTTGTGATTCTGATATAAAAAAAATATTGCAGCTCTTTAGTAACAGGGGAGAAAAGCTAAGGAATCACTCTGCTAAGAATCAATCAGTTGTTCTGTACAACTATATTTCTGCCTACCACCTCCAATCATAGAATCATAGAATGGTTTGGGTTGGAAGGGACCTTTAAGATCATGTCGTTCCAACCCCCTGCTACAGGCAGGGACACCTCCCTCTAGACCAGGCTGCTCACAGCCCCATCCAGCCTGGCCTTGAATGCTTCCAGGGAGGGGGCATTCAGAGCCTCTCTGGGCAAGCTGTTTCAGTGTCTCACCACCCTCACAGTAAAGAATTTCTTCCTGATATCTAGTCTAAATCTGCCCTCTTCCAGTTTAAAGCCATTTCCCCTCATTGTGTTGTTACATGCCCTTCTAAAATGTCCCTCCCCAGCTTTCCCGTAGGCCCCCTTCAGGCATTGCAAGGCTGCTATAATGTCTGCTTGGAGCTTTCTCTTCTCCAAGCTGAAGAGCCCCAGATCTCTCAGCCTGTCCTCATAGGGAAAATGCTCCAGCCCTCTGATCATCTTCGTGGTCCTCCTCTGGACTGCTCCAACAGTTCCATGTCCTTCTTGTGTTGGGGGCTCCTGAACTGGACATAGTATACCAGGTGGGGTTCTCACAAGAGCAAAGTAGAGGGGCAGAATAACTTCCCTCAACCTTCTGGTCACACTTCTCTTGCTACAACCCAGGATATGGTTGGCCTTCTGGGCTGCAAGTGCACATTGCTGGATCATGTTGAGTCTTTCATCTACCAGCACCCCCAAATCCTTCTTCTCAGGGCTGCTCTCGAGCCATTCTCCAGCCAACCTGTATCTGCTTGGGATTGCCCCACCTAAGGTGCAGGTCCTTGCACTTGGCCTTGTTGAACTTCATGAGGTTGGCATGAGCCCACCTCTCAAGCCTGCCCAGGTCCCCCTGGATAGCATCCCTTCCCTCTAGCATGTCAACTGCATCACTCAGCTTGGTGTTGTCTGCAAACTTGCTGAGAGTGCACTCAATCCCACTGTCCATGTTGCCAACAAAGATGTTAAATAACACTGATCCCAACACCAATCCCTGAGGAACACCACTCATCATGGGTCTCCACTTGGACATTGAGCTGTTGACTGCAACTCTCTGAGTGCGACCATCCAGCCAAATCCTTATCCAGTGAATGGTCCATCCATCAAATCCATTTTTCTCCAATTTGGCGACCAGGATGTCATGCGGGACCATGTCACATGGCTTGCACAAGTCCATGCAGATGATGTCAGTTGCCGTTCCTTTATCTACTGACGCTGTAACTCATAATCAGCAAATGAACCCCACTTGAAATAGCTTCTTGGTACATGATTATAGTTAACCTGACTTCACCCAGGGTGGATTACATGCACAATTCGGCAGTTATCTGTTCTCCAATGTATATGAGAAAAGAAACTCTGGTTAAGTTTATTAACTTTGGGACTCTATTCCAGAAGCATAGTAAATAATGACTCAGATTTCAGATTTTGTGCTCAGACTATTGGATTGCATTGACTAATACAATTATTTCCCATGCAAAATTTGGATAAGAAAAAGGCTTTCCCTTGTCATCATCAAATATGCTAACATAGACAATGTCTACATTCCTGCATGGAATTCATGGGTTTAGGAAAATAATTCCAGTTTACATACAATGTGTTATTTATCTGTAATGTAAGCTTTTGGAAAGTACACACTCTTTAGAGTCATAAATTTAATCCATTGATAATCTTAGAGTTTATAAATACTCCTCCTGAAAGTAGACCCCATCATAAACTATGTATATTGAACAAAAAAACCCACATGAATAATGAACCCAGCGAGGCTAACAAAACCAAGAAAAGAACAGAATTCATCAAGTTTTTACATAATTATTTTTAATCCCACTAAAGGAATTATTCAGAAGCATTTTTATTTTGCGCCTCATTTTCTGAATTTTATTAGTGCTTTTGCACTGTGGAATTGGGATGACTTCATGTTTTGCTTGATTTTCTCCACTATAGTTTATGAAGATTTGTTTACCTCTATCTATTTTGATAATTCTTTCTCCCTGCATGTGAAGAGATTATATAGTTATATTTGTGTAACAGTCACGGAAGGAGACTAAAGCACTGCACACGTCACTCATAAGAGGAAGGTAGAAAGATATTTACTGATATAAAATAGATATAATATGGTAATCTTAACAATGACAACAGTGACTTAACTAGATTTGAAATGGCCAGATATCCTTGGCCATTTGCTACACAAAAGGTGGGGGTACAAAATAAATCTAAGATGAAATTGTAGCAAAGCTGGTATGGATTAAAAACAATAAATCACTTAGTGAGGATCTGTCAGCAAGGCATCACCACATTCCAGGTGAATCTCTGCGCAGGCATTAAGGAAGTAGGTGTCCCTACTCAAGGGGAGATTCTGGTGTGCAGACAGCTGCTTGCCAGGAGAACTCTCAAAGGGGCTCTCAAGCTGCTTACTATTTATGGAGTAAAATGGCTGACTCATCATCATATGACTTGGAATTGAATCTATTGAACCAGGTGTCTGAGCACCCTGTTTGAGACAATATGGTGGTCGTTAACTGTCTCTGGTGAAACCCTGATTGCTGTCAATCCCAAGGACAAAGTCTTTTGAACCTCCTTATATGTGCTGTGCCTTTCAGGTAACAACCAGTCTGGGTGGGGAAGCAAGGAGTGCTCTGTCACAGTAACCAGGATAACTTGTGGTAGCAAAGGATAACTTTTGGTCCCACTTGCCATAAGGAAAAATCCAGTGGAATTATGTTGGTCATGTGTACTGTATGCCACGTCATCTTTACAGAAAAGCAGAGAATAGTTCCTCCTGTTCCTATTGGCTTCCAATTGCAGGAAAACAGATGGAGACCTGCTTGTGGGATAAATGTGCTCAATTGATTTAAGGAAATGAAACCCATCCTCTGGTCTCAAGTCTGGTTTGTGGACTCCAGAAATACCCACACTACTGAACTCTTGCTTTCCAAGCATCCCAACTAATAGAGAATGTCTCCAGCCTATACTGACTTCCAAAATGTGATGAGTCTAGCCCCATGGCTCAGAGGATGATATCAAATAGGTGATAGCCAGTGTGCAGAATTAACAGAGTTCTCATTCCTACTATGATGTTCAGATGAAGGAAGCCACATAATACATTGTATCTTCCTTTAATTCTTCTTATATTTATAATTTGTGCCTTCTAAATAAGACAACTTATTCTGATTAAACTAGATTTACTCATATGTTGAGTTCCCACATATTAATACCAGTGCAAATGAGAGAAGAGGCCAGTTTCCCAAAGGCTTCTTATTTGGGGAAATCTGCCAGAGTTTCCTTTGTGGACTGAAATCAGGATGAGTTCTGTTGAAGGCAATCCAAACACTTCAGTGTGACAGCAGTGGAACATGAGAACCGAGTTTGTTAAATTTGTTTGTTTGTACCTGCAAGGTTGCGTCATAACGAGCAGTTTTAGAACGTTAGTTTTCAATTCTTAGAAATGGATTTTGCTTATGCAAGAAAACCTCACCAGTTGTGCATGAACGGTTATACTACTGCTAATACTGTCTAACTCATTATTTCTGAATTAGCGATACAAGAACTTGGGGACTGGCCTATATACAACCATGGTTTCCAGACCCTAGCAACAATGACACACACGTTCAGTACTGAGTATCTGTAGAGCCCTTCAACATTGTGATATGAGAGGATTCCCTGAGCTAGAGTCATTCTGTGTGTGAGAAAATCAGTGCTGCGAAGTGTGAACAGCCCACTTCCTACAGAAACCCTACTGCTGGCTTGTGGATCTCATAAGAAAAGAGGAGTTTCTGGGTCCTCTAGACCCATGCCTTAAAACTACACTGCTGTTTTAACTTAGGCCGTTAAGACCTTGGTAAGAGGACAACCTCTGGCAAACACCACTAGATGGAGATGTTTTCTCACGTTGTCCTCATTTGCTGGCACTACCTGCGGCTTTGCAATTTCTTAGTGTATTTCCATTTTTCATGACTGCACATTACGAAAGGAAAACGAGTTCAAGTAACTTTCATATATAAGAAAGCCCCATGTGTTTGAAGTGTTTGCACATCACATTGCACGCAGGAATTAATGACGTCTAAAGTTCAGTTGTTTAGACTGAAAGGACTGAATGGATGCTGTTACACAAGTAGGAAAAAAATATATGTATGTCAAACTACAAGTTTCTAAAGCTTTACATTGTCTTGTCACCAGTTAGAAACAGAAACAGGCAATACATGAAATACATAGGTATAGTTGTATCTTTGTGACTAAACATCAGAGAACATGATATTCTGTCTTTTCTACAATTTTTACTGTCTCTTCTACATCCATTAACATAAATGTACATCCCAAACTTCACTGTTGGGGCTTGTTTGTGCCAGTAATGAGAAAGAAGGGTGTATATCTAATTCCAGGTGGAGAAATCATTGCAAATCAATGCAAAACGTTGCTGGCTCAGAAGCAAAGTGGAAGTGTAGACTGTGAATTTGTTTAAATACCTATGGAAAAAGGCTTTATTCAGTAGTGTAGGTAAAAAGTAGCATTTTACAATGTAGATGCTTCCACTTTCATACCAAAAGAACTCGTAACACTTTTACTACAATGCTGTGGTTAATTTTACTGTTTGAAATTCTCTAAATCTCATTATGACTTTTAAAATACATTCCATTATATTAAANTTTTTTGCTGTGAAGAAAATGGAATAATAACTCTAGTGAATGAAAAAATAGGTATCTTTGCAGAAAGGGTGCGAACTAAGAGAAACAAACATTGCATTATACTTGCAGCTATTTCATCTTAATTGTAATGGAGAAGATAGTCCTTCTAAAAGAGTAGTATGCTTTATTTCCTAAGAAATGCTTTCAGAGAATCGATTTCATCTTCCTGTCTCCATTCTTTATTTTTGAAGTGTGAAATTAAGATGTGAAACGTATATCTCAATATCCATACAAAGCAAGGCAAATCTTCATCTTTGAAATATGGAAAACGTGATTTTTAAAAATTTTTTTTTTTTGTATGCCAACACTTTGTTGGCATTCATGTTGCAAATTCTCTTCCATTGTACGTAATGGAATGGAGCACTCAGAAACTGTTAATCCTGTAGCACTGAGAACCTACAGTATACTTATTTGTAGCGATGCACTTACAGAACTTCCTGAAATAAAACCAATAGTTAAGCTGAGGATCTGTGATCCTCTACAAATCAGTTCTAACTTGAACTAACAATAAATATAGGGGATTTTGCAGTTCTACTGATATTGTGTATCTTAGGTATTAAGTTTCAGAACACTGTAACACATACAGAGAATGAAACTTTTGAAAAATAGTAAAATCCAGTAAAATCCAAGAAGGAAAATCAATCAGTGTGAATTATGTATGCTGTTACTATAACTGTAGCATTTTAGTGAGCTTGCTTTGAGTTTCAAAGGCAAGAGATTGCCTCTTCTAAAGATTTGCTTCTGTTAGCATAAAAATACACCTACATCTCAGTGCAGCTAAAGTGAGACCACCCTTTTGACACAGTAGAGATGACACATCTACTTAATGATAATGGAAAAGTCACCAATGAATACACAGTCAATTTGTTGTTTACCCGACAGTCAGTACCTTGTCTCTTGTGCCTGCTTTTACCCCAGGGTTGCATATACATCTTAATTAATACAAGTAAAAAACTCATACCTTTTAGAAATGTAGACAGTGTCTGAATCAGTGTTTGGAAAGCAATTATATTTGACAGATAATTGATGCAATTATTTCTTAGTTCTGTCTAAGGAACGTACGTAAAAATCTCATCAAGAAGAAAATGGTGCAAGAGGTTGCCTTCAAAATCTGTAACAGTAGTTTAAAAAGAATTCCAGTGGTCAGAGTTTCCTCCAGTAACTGCTTTTTCATGTTCTAATTTCAACAATACACTTTAAGAGACTTTTTCTTTTTTTTAAACTGTGCTCATGGACCAATTCATCTGCAATTTACTATTCTTTGTATGTTTAAAAGCCCCCACATGCCTAAGCTGCAAAAAAAAAAAACAACTTCTGGACACATCGATAAAAATGTATTATAATTCAAACCATCTGTATAGAACATGCCATTATACAAACTGATACCATATTTTACACAGATATTATATTATTATACTATGTTAATCTTGAGTCATGACTCTGAATGTTGTACTCAACGAGTAAATAAAATGTAAAATTAATTGTGTTCAAGAATAAAGCTACCTGTAACTTTACTGAAATGTTGTATCTGTTGGACCATTATTTTATCATATACCTAATACTTGCATTCCAAAGTATTGGACAAGTGTTGTCAATATGCTACCCTATAAACATTATGATTGTGTATGTACATTTTTTGTGATTATATTCTGTGATGGTGTAACAGATAGGAAAAATATTCCCTGTAGGTCACAACTTAATCAAATATTTGGTGTTCAAAAATTTGATATCAAACATTTCAAGTTGTAATATCTTTCCTAAATTATTATTTCTTGAAAAATATCTCCTTCTCTGCATTCTGAGCTACGAATTGATCAAAGACTTATAAGCTAATTATTTGACATAAGAATCCATTTTAACTTTATTATTTATATTTGCCATGATTATTCCAAGCACAAAATTATACACTACATTTTAGGAAAGCCCTCTTCACGTTCCCGTTCAAATCATCTGCAAAATTACAGCCAGCTTCAGTGCTTCAGAATTACAATTNTGTTGTTACACAAGTAGGAAAAAAATATATGTATGTCAAACTACAAGTTTCTAAAGCTTTACATTGTCTTGTCACCAGTTAGAAACAGAAACAGGCAATACATGAAATACATAGTTATAGTTGTATCTTTGTGACTAAACATCAGAGAACATGATATTCTGTCTTTTCTACAATTTTTACTGTCTCTTCTACATCCATTAACATAAATGTACATCCCAAACTTCACTGTTGGGGCTTGTTTGTGCCAGTAATGAGAAAGAAGGGTGTATATCTAATTCCAGGTGGAGAAATCATTGCAAATCAATGCAAAACGTTGCTGGCTCAGAAGCAAAGTGGAAGTGTAGACTGTGAATTTGTTTAAATACCTATGGAAAAAGGCTTTATTCAGTAGTGTAGGTAAAAAGTAGCATTTTACAATGTAGATGCTTCCACTTTCATACCAAAAGAACTCGTAACACTTTTACTACAATGCTGTGGTTAATTTTACTGTTTGAAATTCTCTAAATCTCATTATGACTTTTAAAATACATTCCATTATATTAAAGGCTATGAAATAGTAAAACAAAACCAAAAAAAGAACTGTATTTTACATTTGCTCATTTGTAATTTCCCTGAAATCAGTTAAATATTAAGCTGCTAAAAACTTGTTTATAATGTGTTGTCCTAAGTCAGCGATTCCTGCTGAGTCAGAAGCACACGGCTTATAAATCAGAGCCTAAACACGGGTAAGTAAATCTGGGCAATATATAAAAACTCTGGAGTTAGCACATTTGAAACAGAAGCTTTAAAATTAAACCTTTATAAATCAACTCTCTAAGTCAAAGCATAAACAATGATTTTTATTTGCCTTATAGACCAGGGAAAGTTACTCCCCAAGCAACTTGCACAGATAAAGGCTCTGTTTTTGATATAGCTCGATGTATTTATGCATGGAGAAACTGCAGACCAAAGTTAATCAAGTAACATAAAAACTCTTAAGTACCAATCCAGAAACACTTTGACACCAAATAGTTTAACAGTTGGATAATTCAGAAGAATGTTTGGACAAACACAAGGTAGGGAATGGCCACACAGCAAATGACAACCAGCCAGGGGATTTTCATCTGCTACAAGTTATGCACAATTTAATTGGAGGAAAATTATGAGGCCTAAAATGAACGTTTCATACCAGTTTATACAATGCTTATTAAGCTTTCAGCATCAAAGACTGCACATTCATCTCTTACTGGGACACTTGTCTTATTTGTAAGTGTTTATTTAGGTATGCATCTGTGCTGCGATTAAATTCTAGCTTTGCTGAGTCAGTTATGGCTTGTTTTGCATTAGAGGTCAGGTAAAAATGCAGGGACTGTCCTGGCAAATGAGGTGCTAGTGTTCAGATGATACATAAAGGTAAGCAACTGACGCATCACCACCACATTATTTTGCAAATAATTTTCTTCAATTTTGAAAATCTTTTTTAAACTTTCAGTTCTTTGAGGCCAGAAATTTGTTCTGAAAGTAACCAGACCTCCACCTATTGTTAGCATCAGTATCTGGGGAGAATAATTTTGAAGGAAGTATAGAGGGATTGTGGTAAAATGATGTAGCTGATTGTTAGCAACAGGGTAGGATGCATTATTGTTAAAGGTCTCAGAAAATCTTTCAGTAGTTCCTTACATTTTGTAGTAGCAAACTGGACAAATACACTTCTTTTAAATTTGAATTTAGCTTCCAGGATTGGCTCTGTCACTGTAAGAACTGCAATATTTGTAAGGAGTGTATGTATGTATATATATATATCTAGGTGTGTACATGAGGATATATATTTATATATATCTGGCTACACCAGGCCATATATTAATAGGCCAATCTGTTGAAACAACACAAACATTTCAATTCTATTTATATTATACATCAAACTTTATCTTCAGTGTGAATTACTGCCTTTCTGCAATTTCCAGATGTAACCTTCTTTCTTTCAAAACCAGTGATGAACCAGGTCTAAGCTTCATTTAAGATTGCATTTCCATCAAGGACCCGTTTTGCTTGTCAGAGACCAGGCATATAACGGAGCCCAGAAAGAACCATAAGAGACTAGAGGACAGTGTATACTCAATTGAGTGTATCTGGCTACAGCATGAACTTTCAGAGAAGATTAATTGAATCTGGAATCTGCCTGTCTTTTAGAGGAAAAAAAAACTGCAAACCTTTCCTCTGTGATAAAGACTTTGCTGTAACTGGTGTTATACATACAATATAAATCACAACTCCACTATACTTTTTTTTTTTCTTTTTTTTTTAAATCCCATTCCAACAGAATGTTCCATATCCTAGTAAGGGAGAAGAGCAAATGTCCAAGAAATTCTGTAGACGTTTTGGTATTACCCTGTTTTGTATGTTGTTTTATTGTTTTATATGGCAATTTCTGAGCAGAAGGTAGACTTCCATACTATAGAAACTTTATTTTGTCTGTGTTTGAAAGCATGCATTGGTCACATATACAAAGGTTTATGGGAGTCACAACTGAAGCTGTGTATCTGAATTTAATGTAGAATAATTTGGTACACTCATTGCTTTGGGAGGAATACTGAATGTTGTATTAAATCACCGAGTGATTTGATAGCATAGACATGTATGTATATATATCCCTAATCTGTAGCACATGAAATACAGACCTGGTTTAGGGAACCTGCTTTGGCAGGGTGGTTGGACTCGATGATCTCTGGAGGTCCCTTCTAACCCCTATGATTCTGTGATTCTGTGATTCTGTGTAAAAGATGAAACACGAAAGTGCATTTATAAAATGTAAAAACAGAAATACAGAAATAATGCACTGGTTTTTTTTTTTTCTTGTTATTTTCAAACCCCACCTATGTTTGAACTGTACAATCTATACAGAAATGATCAGCACAGAACTCCTAAGCTTGAAGAGAATTTCCTCAATTCTTATCCGGTTAATTTCTCCTCTTTGTACAGAAGGTCACAAAACTTTGGCTGATTGTTTCAAATTGTTTCTCTTATTATGATCCCATCAGGATATTGAGAATTTGGCATGGCCCCATATATTCATTTTGGTGAAACTGCCTTTCCTTCTGGCTTGTTGCTTCCCTTGTAATGGATTTGCCCACATTGGTCAATAATAGCAGAGGTTCAGGACATTAACTTACCCACCGGCATGTGATGGATCAGAACAGCTAACTATTTAATGCTCCTTACCAGTGTGGGTGATTTTACCATTCCTGCTTCATTCTTCATTCCATTCATTTTACATACGCTATTTTCTACCTTTTCTTTGGATCATGGTTCATTTTCTCTTCTGATTAAAAATGTGCATAGCACATTATATTTCATGTTTGACCGAAGATTTTGGGCTTCTTCATGCAAACAACACTGATCAATTAATTGCTTGTAGCACAAGATTACCAGATTGCAAATTAACCTCTGATTGCTGTTTCTGCTTGTTCTGCTTCTCCCATGTAATCAGATATAAACTTATTCTCACAGCTATGTGTGAAGTTTCTCTTTCTGTGCTTTTTCTGTATATAAAAGCAGATAAATTTTAATCTCTAAGTAAAGAATATTTGATGACTCTTGAGAAATAGAAAGAAAACATCCTTGACACCAGGACCTGAGTCTATGTCATTGAATGATTTATGGCAGAGGGAATTCACTTCTGGAAACTTTGAATCCATTTCAATTTTCTAAATTTCCACTATCCCATTGGAGCTGACCTATTGACTTTCCTGCTCCTCTGAAATACTTTGGTGCAATCATTCTACTCACCCAGCCAGAGGGAATCTGGACAGCTCTTTGTTCGCCCGGGTATAGCCCTTCTCTACAACTGTTCTAGCAGGACTGTTGTTACACGTCAGAAAAAAAATTACTGGATGGTGGGTGGAAGGAAGACATCAATCTAAAGCAGTAGAATGATGTAGAAAATTTTCTCAATACTAGTGAACTAAACAGGAACATTTTTTTGGTCTGTTTTGGACTTGTTTTAGCAACAACTAAATGTCCAAATGTGGTTACTCTATTTAAAAATTAGTGTATTAATATGCCATCTCAAAATAAATTGACAAGCTACCAAGAAATTATATTGATGATTTTCTGAAGAGAAGTGTTGCTGAAAGGTTGTTTTCTCTTCTGAATAGGATGCATAAGATGGAATTAAGAAAATGGGATTCTCTTCATCAAGTGTTTAAAGCCTTAACCTGGCCCAAGATTTAAAGGTCTGACCCTAGAAAGATGCCTCTTCCTCTATCAATCCTGATCCAAAAAGAAGCTACAAAGGAGGGGAAAGCAGGAACTGTATAAATCCAGCTAGAATTGCAATGAACTGGAGATTTCATGTTATGTCTTGTTCACATTAAATTTCCACTTTTATAAACTGAGGACTCAGCAGGTATGTCAGGCAGCCAGATTTCTGAGTGTTTATCAGAGATGAATATTCAGACGTTTGGGGATCCACCCCTCATCACCCAATATACAAAACCTGCTGGATGCTATTGTAACCAGAGAAATATATTTTGTACCACTGAATGCAATGCAACTGAAATTAAACCCAGACATTTCTGCTTAGTTAATTTATCTTTATGAAGGACAATCAATTTAATGGAATCCAGTGGAAAAAATATCAGTTATATGCACAGACCAGGCCCTTCCAATCATTTTTGCAGCTGAAACATGATACAGAGTATGAAAATCCTAATCACTTCTAGAAATTGAGATGGAATACGGCATAGCAGAATAAGATGCAAAAAGATACTTGATGTCTTAAAATTTTCCTATTCTCTTCAGCACAAAGAAAAGCTGCCAAAAACGAGTAGAAGAGTTTATAAAATATTCAGGTTGCTAAAAGCACATATGTTATTGATGAATGCTCATAAGAGCCAAAAGGAAGGTAACAAAGCAAACTCCCAAGAGGAGACTGGCACAGTGATGATGGCACATGCAACTGAAATGTAATTTTCTCTTCTAATTTCTTCAAATATTTTATTTCATGCTGAGTTTTCTTCCACAGGCTTTGCTTTATCAGGCGAAGGTTCTTTTTATAAGAATACTTATGCTATCAAATGTATCTGATCAGGTAGAAAAAAATACATATATATATATATATGTTATTCTGAGGAACATTTAACAGAATCACATAATAGTAGAGATTGGAAGGGATGTCTGGAGATCAAGTCCAGCCCGCTACTAAAGCAGGTTCCCTACAGCAGGTTGCACAGGAGAGCATTCAGATGTGTCTTCAACATCTCCAGAGAAGGACACTCCACAACCTCTCAGGACAGCCTGTTGCTGTGTTCACAGTAAAGGAGTTTTTCCTTGTGTTTATAAGGAACTTCTGTCAGGGTGAGTGGTAGGGCAGCACAGTGTGCCTCTGTGGAGGAGGATGGCAGCCTTGTAGCTCCTGGATGGTCTCTGAGAGCTTCTTGTAGGAGGCCAGAACCTTCTCTGGTAGCCCAAAGCACTGCTGTATCTGCATTTTTACCATGTGCCGCTCCAGCTGCCTTTTCACAGCCTCATCCAGGGACAGTGGCTTCCGCACCCTGGGCACCACCTCCACATGGAGCTCTGATGGTCTCTGAGTCATCTGAGGAGCTGAGCTTTCCTGCAGAGGCCCCACTCCACACACTAGCTGGCCCGCTTCCTCCTCTGCTTTCCTTCTTGGGATGACACAGGCCAAGGTGTCCTGGACTTTTTGGGGCTCAAGAGCATCAGAAGGCATAAGGTTAGGCTGAGCCATGGCAGCATGACCTAAATTTGCTCCATGCAGAGGAGTGCTGAGGGTGAGCTGTGAAATGCAGCTGCCTTCATCTACCTTGGCATCCTCTGACATCTCCATGATTGACCTGTGGAAGGTTAACTTTGGTTAAGGACACCTGAGCACGTCAGGACTCTCCTGCTTTCTCAAAGGAGATGACAGACTGTGTTACTGAGGAGACTGCCTGCTGCAATCAGAAGCTTAGGAGAAACGGGCAGCACTGTGAGGCTCTGCTGCGCCTTGGTAGTAAATCCATCTCTTCTGCAATGGCATTGGGCTTGTACTTTAGGATTTCGCCATGCCCTGCCCTCATCATTTTCCCTTGTCAGTGCCCCCTGCCCTATGCTCATCTCCATCCTCAACCCAAACCCATTTCCACTGCCATTCACTCCTCAGTGGTCTCACATTTCCAAATGCCTGCGTAATTCCTTATGTCTCCTGTCCAGCTGACAGAGTGCTTCATGCATATCTTCCCTCTCCAGGATCAGGAGAGGGGCAGAGGGCAGTGTTAGTGGGACCTCCCTTGGTGGGAGTCAAACTCCTGTCTCCAGTCAGCTCACAGGCAAAGCGGCACCCAGCCTTGCTATGCCCCAAATTTGTTGTTGTCCCCTGTGCAATGCGAGTTGCTGAAATTATGGTTGTGGTTGCCTGGTTCTGGCTGGGCAACTTTGCACCTACACAGCTCATCCCCCTTTATCTTACTCCAGCTGGGGTGTGGGAGAAAATAAGGTTGAATAGAGTGAGAAAATTCGTGGGCTGGAATCACAGAATCACAGAACTGTAGGTGTTGGAAGAAACCTCTGGAGATTATCAAGTCCTACTTCACTGCTAAAGCAGATTCCCTGCAATTGCTGATCCAGACGTGAGCAGTGGGGAAGAAAGGAAGATGATCTCATTCTTTTCTCTGTAGATTGGTGTATGTGGAACCAGAGTGCTGTGGTAGTGCTGGCACTGGTGATTTTGCTCTGGAATCAATATACGATTATTTTTTGGTGTATTCTCTGCCAAGAAGCCCTGATATCTAGAGCTATATTGTTCTCTTTTACTAGGCAGGGGAAGTTTAGATATCAGCTACTTTCTTCTATTGAGTAGGAAGCCAGAGTGGGAGTGTGCAGACAATGACTTGCTCTTCATCTCAGAAAAATGGGGGCATCCAGATGATCTAAACATGTTCTTATAATCTTTGGTGTGATTTGGTATCTTGGGGTCTACATCAGCAGGCTAATGCTGCTTCAGTTTATCAATAATGCTAGAAGGCAATGACTAGAAGTGGAGAGTGTTTAATGATAAACCATGGAAGGACAAAATTCAGGGTGATACATATACTAAATATACTAGATAGTAAATATATACTTTTTAATATTGATTAAGAAATCTGAGAAGATTTGGATAAACATTACCAAAAAGTTTGGATTGTCATCCTGATCTTATCTGAGTCTTAAGACTTAGCTGGAAATCTCACAAGAATGGGTTTTCTCACAGTATTTCATAAACTTCCAGGCAGATCATAAATACTTATGGTATATCAGCAATTCTAGCTACAGCTCTGGCTTTAACCTGGTAGTGTAGAGAGGCACAATGTGAAAATTCAGGGAATAGTGGAAGGAAAGAAAAGATATTTTTCATAACATTAAGAATCCTAACGTGTCTAACTCAAGGAAACAGTGGCTTAAAGTGTATTCTAAGGATGAATATGGTTCATTAAAATGGAGTAAATAATGAGAATCAGTAGGTAAAAAGACTAGATTAAAAAAAACATATTTTTAGAGAAAAATGAGTGCTAGGAAAATAACTTCCTGATAACATTTTCTGTTTAGTTGAAGGGTTTTCTCTCAAAGGAAATAGTAAAGGTTTTACAGATTAGGACTTTCAGGCCATAAACTCAAACCCTTTGAAGTTAACAAAGGTCCCATGATATGTAAATGCAATATATACTGGTTGCTGAATGTAATCAGTGTTGCTTAGTACTAGAGAAACTAGACAGATGGCTTCCTTTAGAGAACAGACATAATTATATTGCATATTTCTTCCCCTTCTTTTAGCAACCAAAGGTATGGTTTTAATGGTTTCCATTCTAACTCCTTGCTTGGAGTCAGTGACAGCTGTTTTGGGCTGAAATTTACTGTGTTAGCCTCTTATGGAATAAGGTTACTTGGTTGATAGCTGTTAGTTAGAAACTTCTTAACAGTCGAATACCAAAATGGTGGGAAGAGTTTTTTCCTAAATCTCTAGTACAAGAATGACTTGAGCAATATACAGGACTGGAGAGATTTTGAGGCTTTCAACTTAAGGCCCGTGAAACACTGTGGCTTTCACCTCTGTGATTTGTGAGCCTCTAATCCTGTGGAGTTAAAGAGCCCATCAGGATTTACACTTCAGTTCTGAAGAGCTCTGATCAAGCTGGACCTAGATTTGCCAACAGGAACAGATGTGATGGCTAGCATTAAAATTGTGCAGATGTCTGTAAATACTACTGCAGACTCATGCTTTTCTTGACCCTTAGAAAAGTTAATTTCTGATCAGAGTTAACTGTGAGAAAGGCATCACACAATTTCAGTAGTTTATTTCCTTCACTCTTTCAGAGTTCCTTTAGGCAAGTAATAGCTCAAGAGTGTGTATGTGTTATCCAAGGATATTCATTCAAAGGTATAGCTGAATGGCAACTGATTTACCGCTTTTGTTTCTTCATCACGCAACTCACCTCCAACTCATCGTAAGTCAAGTGAATGGCTTATGGTATGCTCTGCAGATGAATCAGCACTAGTGATCTTACAGCTGGTTCGTGTTTGACATACAGGTACAGCATGTTTGCATGTAATTACTAGCTAGTCAGCCAGCAATGCATTTTTGGCGGGAGCCTTATGCAGATGTTTTACAGTCAGATAGTGGTCTTCATAAATTTAGCTGTCCATATTGCCTTCCAGGTCATTCTTATCTGCTATGTGTAGCTATAAGGGACAGAGACATATTTAAGATGCTATGAGCATATAAAAAAGAAAGGGAAAGGGAAAAGGAAGGGAAAAGGGAAAGAAGGGGAAGGGAAAAGGTAGGAAAAAGGGAAAGAGAAAGGAAAAGGGAAAGGCAAAGGGAAAGGGAAAGGAAAAGAAGGGAAACAGAAAGAAGGGAAACAGAAAGAAGGGAAAGGGAAAGAAGGGAAAGGGAAAGAGAAAGGGAAAGGGAAAGGGAAAGAAGGGAAAAGGAAAGAGAAAGGGAAAGAGAAAGAAGGGAAAAGGAAAGGGAAAGAGAAAGAACGAAAAGGGAAAAAAGTAAAAGGGAAAGGGAAAATGAAAAAAGTAAAAGGGAAAGGAAGGGAAGGGAAGAGAAAAAGGAAACCCTAAGAAAGATTCTAGCTATATTCAAAAGATTTCTGTGTCTTGTGTCATGCCACTCAGGAGACGGTGTAGGTTATGTCTAATAAACATAGAATAAACATTTTCCCTTAAAGTGTTCATTCCATTCTCAAGTAAAGGTCTACTTCCATACTGAGACATTTCTAAAAGGGCAGTTTCTCAATGAGTCTGATGATACTCAGTCAGTTAGTAAGATTACGTAGTGAAGATAATGAGATAGCTTAGCCAAACATCATTCCAAAGTTGTACAAATATAACCTCTTCTACAATTCCAGAGGGATCTTCAAGTGACCTCAGAAAGGAAATCTAGTGCCAGAAGTAGGTTTTATCACCAGAAGCATGTTTTAGCTTGTTATTATTAAATGTCTAAATGTCTACATCTAATCTAAAGTAGATTCCTAGTTCCCTTCTATAATCCACAAGGAGAGAGCGATATTCAAAGTTATATTGAACCAATCTATTTTCAATATTTCCTTCAGAAAAGATGAAAATATCCATGTTTTTGTGTCGCAGTTCACATATATAATTAGGCTAGAAGATGAACTTAGTCAAAGTACGTATTTTTTCAGGAATCTGAGGATGCCCATCAAATGTCTTTATGCACAGTGCCTAATTTAGCAGGTTGAGAAGGAAGACATGAGAAAGCTCCATCATGTTTGCTTTGCCTTTTAGTCACTGTTGTTCTTGCACTGATTTTAAGTAACGGCATTGTTGCAGCACAGAGAGAATCACAGTCTGATTAATCAAACTCCTACTGTTAGTTCAATACGAAAGATATATGAAGCTTTTTTGCTAATATATTTTCTCTTTGAAACAACTTATTTCCATTCTTGATTTTGCAAATAACTTATAGTATAACAAGAACCATACTTTTGTGACCATAGTGGTTTCTTTAGAAGATATTCAAGTAGAGAAATCTGAAGTTCTGACACCATAAATCCTCATGCTTCTGTTGTTCTTGTCCTCCTCAGTAACTGATGTTCCCTGATGTGAAATGGGATGACTGGTGTGGAGCATGTTTCTAATTTGTCTTGTGCAAGAGTTTTGTGAATATCAAGGTCAGCATGACAGAAAAAGGTTTCTATTTTACATATCCCATGGTGCTTCAGATCTCTTCCAGTATTTACAAGTATGATTTTTCAGAATTAGCATAAACACCAAATTGGTGCTCAGTCTCTGACAGTAGGTTATTTCACTCTGCTTCTTAATAAACCTTTAAAACAGATTTTTTATCCCTTTCATTCTTCTGTTTGTTTATTGGGAAAAGTTGGCAACAATCTGAAAGAATTCCAAATGCAATGTGATAGACATGCAATCAGCCATTTAAGTAGTGCTTTCAGTGACTGTGGTAGCAAGACTATGATCCCATATTTGTTGGCCTGTTTGGCCACTTTGCATCACTTTGTTGTGTAAACTTTCGGAGTTCAAAATAGTTTTTACTGAGTTGTTGGGTTTTGTTTGTTTGTTTATTTGTTTTTGGGTGATTTTTTGGTGGTTTTTTGTTTTGTTTTGTTTTGTTTTGTTTATTTTTTGATTCAAGAAATGGAATTTGGAAAGATATCTCTCTTCCTCAAGCTGCAGTACTAATAGACACAGACTGAAGTATTCTTATTTCATGCAGTTGTATGTCCTGGCTGTGCTGTTTTTATTTTCATGAACTGCTCTTGCCAAGGTTCAAACAAACTACAGACATTTAAAGTATGAATACTGTATTTTAGTCACCTTTGAAATGCTCTTATCATTTTGAAACTTTATGGAAATATTTCCCAGACAGGCAGAACAAATATCCTTAATGTCCTTTTGTATTAGAAATTCCAGACAGC